>JAJOZX010000356.1:1045000-1060000 GCA_023014485.1 Bathynomus jamesi | reverse complement strand
TTTTGAGTCAATTATTGTTGTTATTATTATTATTATCATAAAATCCTTTAAGTTCAAGGTAGTATTTAAGTATTTAATTAAATCAGTTACACGTATTAAGGTAATAAAAAGAAATGTACTTAGAGGACTTACAATTGATGAAAGTAAATCTCACGGTTTAAAAATTGAATTTTGAAGATGGAATTAAATTCGACTAGTAACATTCCTAGCTATATATGAACTATATAACCATTAACATTAACTAGAAGTATCGGTACGATAATTGAATTAAGAAAATTAAGAATACAAATTAACAATAGAAACCAAATTATGCATTTTAATGAGCTAAACATAATTTTATAATATTCTTAAAAATAAAAGTAAATCGAACCTTAGATGAGTTTCGGCCAAGAATAAAAAAGTTATTGAAATGGAAGGAAAGCATTTCGAACAATCTTTTCTTTTAATAATTTCAGGTAAATTTTACATTAAAAATTATTTTTATATACTTAAAAAAATATTAAAAAGGTTTAATAATTTTTGCATGTTAAGTAGAAAAATTATACTCTTTCGTTAAATGTTGATAGACTGAATTATTTGATATTTTAGTCTGAAAACTTGTTTGCATATGATAAATACATATGTTTTATTGTGTAGAAGTTTTATTAAAATTAAATGACAAAAAAGAATAAACACAACTGAAATTTAGGGTATGTGCGGTCCTACGGGTAAATTTCCCGACCATACAGAACAAGATAAATTAGGTACATGATCGATTAATTATTACACTATTTCTGTCATCATATAATCGCAATAATTATAAAACTTGTCACCAACATTTGTAAAACGGTTTTGGTTGCCAACAATAAAATATGTCATTTTACCTATATATTTTTATACGCAACAATGGCATGAAAAAAAAAGACAAATCGGTCCATTTCCTTCTTACAACAAAACAAAGAAAGGTTAACTAAAGACGCAACCCAGTCAATTCAGGTTGAATTAAATTCTCTTTACAACACAAAAAAAAAGGTTGAATTAAATTCTTAAATTACCTTTTCTTAAATTAAATTCTCTTAACTTACAAAGAAAAAGTTGAATTCAATTGACTGCATTGAAATGACTTGGGACTTAAAAACTGACTTCTTAAAAACTAACTTAAAAACTAACTTCTTAAAAACTAACTTCTTAAAAACTAACTTCTTAAAAACTAACTGCTTCAAAACTAAATGCTTCAAAACTAACTGCTTCAAAACTAACTGCTTCAAAACTAACTGCTTCAAAACTAACTGCTTCAAAACTGGCTTCTTCAAAACTGGCTTCTTCAAAATTGGCTTCTTCAAAACTGGCTTCTTCAAAACTGGCTTCTTCAAAACTGGCTTCTTCAAAAATGGCTTCTTCAAAACTGGCTTCTTCAAAACTGGCTTCTTCAAAACTGACTTCTGTAATCTCTGGGGTGGTTGTCCTCTTGGCGCAACCTTCTGACTTGACCTCTTGTCAAGTATTTCTATAAATCTCTGGGGCGGTTGTCCCTTTTGGCGCAACCTTCTGACTTGACCTCTTGTCAAGTATTTCTATAAATCTCTGGGGGCGGTTGTCCATCTTGGCGCAACCTTCTGACTTGACCTCTTGTCAAGTATTTCTATAAATCTCTGGGGCGGTTGTCCATCTTGGCGCAACCTTCTGACTTGACCTCTTGTCAAGTATTTCTATAAATCTCTGGGGCGGTTGTCCCTTTTGGCGCAACCTTCTGACTTGACCTCTTGTCAAGTATTTCTATAAATCTCTGGGGGCGGTTGTCCATCTTGGCGCAACCTTCTGACTTGACCTCTTGTCAAGTATTTCTATAAATCTCTGGGGGCGGTTGTCCATCTTGGCACAACCTTCTGACTTGACCTCTTGTCAAGTATTTCTTTAAATCTCTGGGGCGGTTGTCCATCTTGGCGCAACCTTCTGACTTCAAAACTTATTTGCAACTTATTTGCAACTTATTTGCAACGAAAACTGACTTGCAACTTATTTGCAACGAAAACTGACTTGCAACTTATTTGCAACGAAAACTGACTTGCAACTTATTTGCAACGAAAACTGACTTGCAACTTATTTGCAACGAAAACTGACTTGCAACTTATTTGCAACGAAAACTGACTTGCAACTTATTTGCAACGAAAATTGACTTGCAACTTATTTGCAACGAAACTGACTTGCAACTTATTTGCAACTAAAACTTACTTCAAAATTGACTTGCAACTTATTTGCAACTAAAACTGACTTCAAAACTGACTTGCAACTTCTTTGCAACGAAAACTGACTTCAAAACTGACTTCAAAACTGACTTGCAACTTCTTTGCAACTAAAACTGACTTCAAAACTTCTTTGCAACTTCTTTGCAACTAAAACTGACTTCAAAACTTCTTTGCAACTTCTTTGCAACTAAAACTGACTTCAAAACTTCTTTGCAACTTCTTTGCAACTAAAACTGACTTCAAAACTTCTTGCAACTTCTTTGCAACTAAAACTGACTTCAAAACTTATTTGCAACTTCTTTGCAACTAAAACTGACTTCAAAACTTCTTTGCAACTTCTTTGCAACTAAAACTGACTTCAAAACTGACTTGCAACTTCTTTGCAACTAAAACTGACTTCAAAACTTCTTTGCAACTTCTTTGCAACTAAAACTGACTTCAAAACTGACTTCAAATATCTCTCTAAATCTATAAACTCTCTATAAACACTCTCTCTCTTAATTTGCAAGTCAATTCAATTCAATAAATTGAAAAAAATTGTAAACAAAAATAAAAAATGTAAACAACATTTCACTCGAACGTACGTGAAGGTACGGTACTATTATGTTTGGTACATAAATAAAATTATTCTATACTGAATATAATAGTGAAAATAACTCTGAAATTAACTCTCTCTGAAATTAACTCTCTCTGAAATTAACTCTCTCTGAAATTAACTCTCTCTGAAATTAACTCTCTCTGAAATTAACTCTCTCTGAAATTAACTCTCTTTGAAATTAAGTCTTTGAAATTAACTCTCTTTGAAATTAACTCTCTCTGAAATTAACTCTCTCTGAAATTAACTCTCTCTGAAATTAACTCTCTCTTACATTTAACTTCTCTTACATTTAACTCTGTTACAATTACTGTTTCACTAAAAAAAAATGTATCACTAGTGTCTGAAATGTTCACTGTGTTTCTTGTAAATTCTGATTTGATACTCATTATTAACTGTTAATAATACTGACTTTTCAAGTGTTTATAAATTACTTAAAAAAACAAAATGTACTTAACAAAAGTTCTACTGGCAAAATCCTCAGAGACGTGTCCTGAAGACGTCTTGCTGGCTATTTCTTCTTGGATGAAAACTAGGCGTGAAGAACTTGGAGTCGTGACACACCGGTCAAGGGTGGATGTTACGAACTAGAAGTCGTGACACGCCGGTCAAATGGTTTTATCCTGATGCAGGGTAATTTCTATCTTGGCCAAAGAGTGGCCTCTTCTTAAAATCATCTTCTTAAAATAATCTTCTCATCCTGATGCAGGGTAATTTCTATCTTGGCCAAAGAGTGGCATCTTCTTAAAATAATCTTCTTAAAATCTTCTTTTTATCCTGATGCAGGGTAATTTTTATCTTGGCCAAAGAGTGGCCTCTTCTTAAAATAATCTTCTTAAAATCTTCTTTTTATCCTGATGCAGGGTCGCCAATTGTTAACCCCTCCGTCTATGGCCCTGGGTTGGTTCGGATCGACGGGGGTTCTAGTTACGGAGGCAAGCAACGAATATTTCTTCTATATACTTTTCTTCTATAATTTTCTAATTCTTTTCTCTCGCTTTATGGGGTCGACACTCTGTTAATTCTTTTCTTTCAATAATACTCTGATACTTCTACTTTCTTGACTAAATTCCTCTGAAGATAGCCCAACTCGAGGGGGAAAATAAAAAAAGTTTCTCTTACTGTAATTTTCTTCTTAAAAATTTACAGGTAGTGGTCTGAATTTTACAGGGGTAGAGGTTCGACCTCTTTCGACCATAGCTCAGGCCGGAATCTAAAAATATTAAGGAGGCAAGGGGCCTCTGCCCCCTCCCCGCAACGAGGCTGCTAACAAGGGGAGTCTCTTAGCAGTGACCAAAGCAGAGAGCCGTAATGAAGTGTCCTCATTTTACAAATACATGTATAATATATATGCCTGAATGTTGGGGAACGGCAGTTGGAGGTTAAGTTTCCCCCCTTTTAAACACGATCAGATGTTTGAAAGATTCCAATAAAGATTTTAAAAAAAAATAAATAAAAATAAAAACTAATCTTATTTTTTTTTGCCACGTCTTCATTTCTGAAGGCGATTTCATTTCATAGTCGTACACAAGTACAATTGAAGTACATGACTGAGTACATTTTTGTTTGGGTTTATTACAATTATGATTTCGATTATGGATTACTTCCCATTCGCTTATGATTGTCCCTTACAGTTCTATTAAAGTACATTCTTACATTATATATAAAGTCATTACATTCAATTATAGTTTCATTGAAGTACATTACGTCGTTACCATTCTTACAGTGTTTATATATATATATATGGTTATATTATATGGTTAGATTATATGGTTAGATTATATGGTCAGATTATATGGTCAGATTATATGGTCAGATTATATGGTTATTATATATGGTTATTATATATGGTTATTAGTACAACACAAGTACATGAGACATGACAAGATAATTTATATACAACATATGTTATATTACATTATATGTTATAAATTTGGATCAGAGCGAAAGATGTTGTTTATCTTAGAAACGTTCAATTCTGCTGTGATTCGCGAATTCGACCACTCAACTACTGTAAGCCTAATGAATGTCTTGTGAGGGTGAACGCACTTAAAAGAAAAAAAGAAAAAATACATGTGGACGTATTTTACATGTAAGTAACAGAATAGGTTGTGTGCGTAATATAGACGCGCGTAAATATGGACTGATAGGTTGATAGGTATCAGTAGACAATAGGTAGGAAACAACATAATATATGATGTATAGAGAATGAGTTTTTTTCTTTTTATTATTATTATTATTATTATTATTATAAGGAATTTACCATACATTCAATACGGAAGATGTCCAAATACTAAACACGTGATTCAGTGTTCAAAGTATGGAAACGTGAAGAGAATTAAGTTACTTTATGACGTCATAGTTATTGAATTTTGTACGTACAATACAAATCATTATTAGGAAGATTTACAAGAACGAATTAGAGGCAAAGAGTGGGCATTAATGACTAAGAAGTACAACTACGGGTTCCAATCCTGTTATATGCAATGTGTATGCATAATCTAGGGACGAGGTGAGATGCAAGACAATCATAATTAATTAATAACTTCTATAACAAATAAAAATAGATACGACTAAACCATAGGTATGGTAGATCGTAGGGTTTTGACACGAACAAAAATAGGAAGCCACAAGTAAAATTATTATCCAACTCGCGTTAAGCGATTTTGGTTCTTATGTAAAAATGAATATTGATTATTCATTTCATTTTTACATTGCTCTCCCCTTTTAAAAAATGATATTTATACATAATCTAATAGGGTACCATTAATACATACAAATGAGAAAATAACATCCTAACTACTACAAGTTAGATGACGAATTTTTCTTTACATTACAAATTTTTATACAGAACAAGTGAGTTCGGTGGTTGCGTACAATGGAGAGTAATCAAATCTTTAAATGACACTTGCTTATAAAATATAAAAATTCAAAGATTAATACTTTAATTTATGTAAACAGAATAAAAGGATTAATACATTAATTTGGACAAACAATTAAGTTAGACAACGAATGATATTGTTAATTTAAAAAAACCATTTCTGTGGAGAAAATTACATACATAATGAATAGTAGGTAAAGGGAAAAATATAAATTATTTTCCAAAGTTCCCCTGATCGTGCAGTCTATAACTAATTTTATTGACTATTGTAGGTAAAAAATCGAATTACGTAATGGATGATGTATAGACCTGTGGTCTAGTGTGTATGTGTGTGTATTAGATACAAAGTGTGTATCTTATAAATTTGAGGGACAGATTAGCTGAGGATTTTTAAATTAACTGACTAAACGCCTGAGCAAAAATTTATATATAGTAAGCAAAAATGCGTAGGACTATATAAATAGCATAGTTAGCACTTACACGCTATGAAATAGTTTATTGTGACATCCAATGGTTTTAGCATAAGGTTTGTTATATACAGGGTGGGCGGAAAGTAGCTCCCTATTTTGGATTGATAAAAAAATACGTATATTATCCATTTATTTCAGAAGAAATATATGAAAAGGTAGGCATACATGGTAGGTTTTCTCTAAAATTCAATGTGGGCTCCAACTCTTTCCACCAGCTTCTGGAGCCGCCCAGGAATGGCGTCCACTGACTTTAGCAGGACTCCGGCGGGATGGAGGACATGACTTCCCGAATTCGGTCCTCCAGTTCTTCCAATGTCCTCGGTTTGGTGCGGTAGACTTCTTCCTTTACCCACCCCCAAAGAAAGAAGTCGCACGGTGTCAAGTCGGGCTCCTGGCTGGCCATTGATGTGGACCACGACGACCCATCCAACGCCCAGGGAAGTGGGCATCCAGCCACTCACGGACAACAAGAGCGAAGTGCGGAGGGGCGCCATCTTGCATAAATATCAGACCGTGCGACTTCTTTCTTTGGGGTGGGTAAAGGAAGAAGTCTACCGCACCAAACCGAGGACATTGGAAGAACTGGAGGACCGAATTCGGGAAGTCATGTCCTCCATCCCGCCGGAGTTCCTGCTAAAGTCAGTGGACGCCATTCCTGGGCGGCTCCAGAAGCTGGTGGAAAGAGTTGGAGCCCACATTGAATTTTAGAGAAAACCTACCATGTATGCCTACCTTTTCATATTATTTCTTCTGAAATAAATGGATAATATACGTATTTTTTTACCAATCCAAAATAGGGAGCTACTTTCCGCCCCCCTGTATATATATATATATATATATATATACTATGTGTGTGGATATATATATATATATATATATATATATATTATGTGTGTGTGTGTATGTATATATTATATATATATATATATATATATATATATAATATATATTATATATTAATATATATTATATATTTTTTATATATTATATATATATATATATATATATATATATATTAGGGTGTCACTTAATATTATGGTAAGAATTGAACCATGAAGAAGTTTCGGTCTGACACTCCAGAAATGTGACATTGCATGTAAAAATGCTGATTATGAAGTTTCATGAGAAAATATTAATAGTTAGAGGTCGCTCAAGGCCAATAAAATTTTGATAACGCGTCGTTACTTTTCCTAAATTGAAATGCGCTTCCTTTCTATGCCTCATCCTAGTATCATTTCAATCGCCTTAATGGTAGGATGTGTTAGCATTAGTGTGTGTTATTTTAGTCTTAATAGTAGGTTATGTGTGTATTAGTGTTTTTTATTGCATAATAACTATAACACTTATTTTTATTATCAGTTGTAAATTTATATAGCAAAATACATTTATCTAATGATGGAGACTCGAAAGAAATCTAAGGTTTACTTGATTGACAAGTGTGAGAATGATATTAGAAGTGGTAAATTGCCATCAAATCTTCAGGCTCTGTCCTTTTTCCTTCATTTACATATAAAAAAGAAAACGATAAGAGAGTCCGTCAATGGCAATTGTAAAAATTGAGGATTTTTGGAATCGTGCCCGAATTCCAAGTCAACACAAACAGGACACATTCAGAAAACTGGAAAAACTCTTCTCACGATGGAAAGCAGTGAAGAAAAATGCATCCAGCAAGACAGAAGTACAGGCTAAGAATGAGAGCATGTTCAAGGACTGTTTTCACGACCTCTTTGATATCGCTCATGCAAATGCCCTCGACGTAATCAAAATGCAGGGGGATAAGCAGTTTCTCATTGCTCAGCTTGAAAAAGGCAGTCGTGGAACAATGTCTTCTGTTGGTACCGTGCTACATCAGAAGGAAGCAAAGAAGGAGAAACATGTGTTGAGCGAACAAAGTCGAAAGCGAAAGGCAGAACAAAGCAAGGATTCATTGTTAGATTCTGTTACACTAGAGAGCAGCAGTCCATCGACGTTTGAGGAAGAGGAATCAGAACCTGAAGCTGTTCCTGGAACAAGAAGGCAGAAACCCCTTTCAAGCGTGGAAGAAAAGAAGTCATCACGCCTGGTCTGATAGCAGTTCTAGATCGCTGTAAAGTATCTGATCGTGCTGCTACTATGATTATTGCGGAGACTGCGAAAAGTCTCAGCCATGGTATCCCTGATCTTGATGTGCATCGATAGACCATCCGACGTGAACGAAAGAAGCAAAGGGAGACACTCTCTATCACCATCATGAAAAACTTCAAGCCGAATGTACCTCTTACTGTACACTGGGATGGTAAATTATTACCGGAAATTACTGGAAAGAAAAAATTGATCGTCTTCCTGTTATAGTAACAGATCAGGGAGTACATCAGCTTCTTGGCATTCCAAAGCTCATATCTGGAACTGGGAAAGCACAAGCTGCAGCTGTCATTGAAGCTCTCCGTAAGTGGGATATTGAAGAAAAGGTCCAAGCTATATCCTTCGATACAACTAGCTCCAATACTGGTCTAATGGCTGGGACTTGCGTTATTTTACAGCAGATGCTGAAACGTGACCTACTTCATCTGGCCTGCAGACATCACATCATCGAACTTTTGGCTGCAGAAGCTTTTAAAGAATGCATGGGCCCCACATTAGCTACAGATGCCCAACTTTTTAAGAGATTTCAAGGAAAGTGGGCCGACATTGATCCAAAGCGGTATGAAGACTCCACCATTGATGAAATTGCCACTTCTGCTGTCGCTGATGTAAAGGAAGGTCTCATTAGCTTCTCTAAATCTGCAATGACTACAAAATTCCCGCGAGATGACTATAAGGAGCTACTTGAACTGGCATGTCTGTTTCTTGGTGCTGTCTCTAATCGTGGTATAGTTTTTCATGCTCCCGGAGCGATGCATCAGGCACGATGGATGTCAAAGGTAATCTATTCCTCAAAGATTTGGATGTTCAGATCACAATTTAAGTTAACAAACCGTGAGGAAAGAGGACTTCGCGACTTTTGCATTTTTATTGTATGCATCTATGTGAAAGCTTGAACCACGTGCCCTTGCGCCATTAGTGCCCCCCAAAATGACCTTCACCTTCTACAGTTACTAATAAAGTATTCAACCATCCATCCGCGCATTGCCATGGTAACTTCACAGAAGAAGGCAGCTCATTTATGGTATTTGTCTTTGAGCTGGTCGGTCTTGCTTTTTTCGATGACGATGTCCTCCCTGATATCAAAAATCGCATGGTCATACCTATGACTAGTGTTGATGGACAAGAGAACCCTCCAAAGCTTGTGGTTGTTGACCTGGATACTGTGAAAGAAAAAAGCTTGAAAAACTTTGTAAAAAAACAAAATCATTGTTCACAAGCTCAACCTCCCAGATGAATTCTTGAAGAAAACTGCTGAGCAATGGGAAGAGGATACACATTACCAGACTGCGAAAGAGACTGTAAAAACTCTAACTGTAGCAAATGACTTCGCTGAACGTGGAGTTGCTCTCATCCAGGAATTTTCTGGATACCTAACCAAAGATGAAGAACAACTCCAGTTTCTTCTCCAGGTTGTTGAAGACCATCGCAAGCATTGCACATGGGGACAAAAGCATACTTGAGTGGAAATAATGATTAATCATAATAATTACGCTACTGTCTGATGTTAATGTACTTCATCTTAATATTATGTTAATGTCTTGTGCACTTCCTGCTAATGTAGGAACATAATAAATTGTTTAAATACATTTGGAAATTGTTTATATTCACACTTTCTGAGAATCTCGTATTCAATATTTCGAAGCCGTTGAGCGACCTCTAAATATTAAAATATCTCAATAAAACTTTGTACACAGTGTTTTTACATCGTTTGGCATAATGTGATGGGGTCAGAGCACCAAAACGTAAAAGTTGAAAAATAAGTGACTCCCTCCTCATCTTGTGCGGAACGCTCTTCTACACAAGCGTCGTTCTTACATTAATTATACTGTGTGTTGTTTGCAGTTAAAATGTATATATGTACGGCATGCGAAGGTGCCCCCTCACGGCATTGGTTTCTGCTCGTATGTGGGAGAATTACGACTTCTGATTAATCGAGGTCCATGGTGTAGTGGATAGCATATCTGACCGGCAATCGGATGATCCCGTGTTCGGTTCCCGGGTGGTACCTCATTTTTCATTTGTTCGTTCTCTCTCCTCATCTTGTGCGGAACGCTCTTCTACACAAGCGTTGTTTTTTACATTAATTATACTGTGTGTTGTTTGCAGTTAAAATGTATATATATATATGTGTGTGTGTGTGTGTGTGTGTGTGTACATATGTATACAGTATATGTATATACAGGGTGGGCCGAAAGTCTGGATCCATAGGAAAATATTTATTTTAATACATAAATTACAACAAATGGTAAATAGCTAAATACTTAAAATGAATATCAACTTTAACTCGTAAATGCATATCCGTGATACTGTAGTGGTTCGTACTCCAGTATAAACAACAAATTATAACAAATGCTCAAATTGGCGGCCTCTGACATCGAGACACTTAGGGATGGAATTTATGATTTTTAATAATTCTTCGAATTGACGTTCTCGAGATGCGTGTTTCATTTGATAATCTTCTTGTTGACTTTACTGGACTATTCGTTAAAGTTTCACATACCATTGCAGAGGTATTTTCATCAGTTGCAGTTTTTGGACGACCAGAACGCCGTCGATCATGTACACTTCCTGTTTCTTTGAAACGTTTAAACAACTTGCCAACAGTCGCATGTGTTACTGGATGCTTATCAGGATGATTTCTATTGAATTCGGTAGCAACTTCTCTGTGTGTAGCGCCCTGTCTTGCGTACATGAGCACAAGTTCTACCCGGTCTTCTGTTGTTAGATTCGAAGCCATTTCTGGGCTGAAATAAAAAAGTATTTGAGTATTTATACTGGAGTACGAACTACTGTACAGTATCACGGATACGCATTTACGAGTTAAAGTTGATATTCATTTTAAGTATTTACCATTTGTTGTAATTTATGAATTAAATAAATATTTTCCTATGGATCCAGACTTTCGGCCCACCCTGTATATATATATATATATATATGTTCTTCTTTTTCTTCCCTCACCCTCTGTCTCTCTCTCTCATTCCTTTTCTCGTTATTTTCCCTCATTCTTTTTTTTCTATCTTCCCTTTTTTGATTTTATATATTGTTTCCATGTATTGGATGGTATTACACAAGCCATAGGGAAAGTAAAAACACACTCAGCGGCAGGACCGGATAAATGGAATGCCACACTGATCAAAAACTGCAAGAATGCAATCGCTGAGCCCCTATACTGGATATGGAGACGATCACTAGACACGGGAGAAATACCGTGCATCCTGAAGAGCGCAAACATAGTCCCAATATATAAAGGAGGAGATCGAACTGAGGCCAAAAACTATAGGCCAGTGTCGCTTACATCTCATCTCACTAAAATATTTGAAAGAATATTTAGACAGAAAATCTGACTTTTTGGAAACTCAGAAAAAATTCAATGATAACCAACACGGGTTTCGGTCAGGCAGATCATGCCTATCACAACTAATGGAACACTACAACAACATTATTGATGCACTTGAAAGTAATGAAAACTATGATGTATTATACACAGACTTTGCGAAAACGTTCGACAAGTGTGACCATGGAATCATAATACATAAACTAAAATATATGGAAATAACAGGAAAAGTAGGGAAATGGATATATAATTTCCTAAGTGAGCGGCGGCAAGACGTTACAGTACAAGGAGTATCCTCATAAGAATCAAAGGTCCTCAGCTCAGTACCACAAGGAACAGTATTAGCTCCACTACTCTTCATAATCATGCTAACTGACGTAGATGAGGACGTTACCAGAGACAGCACAGTAACATCCTTTGCGGATGACACAAAGTTCAGTAGAAAAATAAGAAACCCAGAAGATATAGGATCTCTACAAACCGACATAAACAGAATCTACAAGTGGACGGAAGACAACAATATGAAGTTTAAAACCGAGAAATTTCAGCTGTTACGGTTAGGAAAAAGGGAAGACCTAAAATCCATGGAATATTATACCTCAAATGGACAGGAAATTTAGAGAAATTCCAGAGCAAAAGATTTAGGAGTTGTAATGACAGATGATGCGAAATTTGAAACACAAAATAAAATAGCAGTAAACAGAGCAAAGAGAATAGCGGGACAGATATTGAGAACCTTCAAACGAAGGGATAGGAATGTAATGATTCCTCTACTGAAAACACTGATCATACCCAAATTGGAATACTGCTTGGTCCTAACATCCCCATATAAAAAAGAAGACATCAGAGAGCTGGAAGGGATTCAGAGAAGCTTCACAGCCAAGATCAATGGGTGCAAAGAACTAATTTACTGGGAAAGGTTACGCGAACTAGATGTATATTCACTGGAAAGGAGAAGAGAGAGATACACCATTATTTACACTTGGAAAATAATGGAGAAACTCTTTCCTAATCTTACTCTGAACCCTATAACTCCCTAAACAACGGTGGAAAGTAGAACCGGTAGACGGTGTCGTATTCCCAAATTGAAGGCGAGACAGGGAACATCCTTAACCATTTAAGAAAACAGTTTTATTGTGGAGAACCAAAACTGTTTAATCAGCTGCCCAAAGACCTAAGGAACACAAATGGTGTTGCAGTGGACATCTTCTTCTGAGGCAGCACCCCCATAACTGAAAGTCACGAGCCGCCACTGCATAAGGCTAAGAAAAATATCACGACCTAACCTAACCAATTGTTATGTCAACTGTACGCCCTTGACGATTGGTTAGATTAGGTCGTGATATTTTTGTTAGTTAGTTTTATAAAGCTAACTAAAGAAGGATGGGGGCCCTCATCTTCAGGTGATCCCTTTACTTTTCAACCCTCTGTGAAATTTTAAATTTTAAGCTTTATTGTAAATGTTATTGCAATGGATCCGAATTTGTATTTTAATACGTATAACTAATCGTTCATTCTTTTTAGCTCTGAAGATGGAATGAGTTTCCTCCGAAACGTTGGTATAAAATAATATACGATGCAAATTCACAGGGAAAATACAGGGTGTACATATAGTCAGGATCTATTTTTGTGAAGCACTTGGAAATTATATGGAATTCAATCATAAAATGATAAAGTGGTAACATTTATTAAATAATTAAGAGTAGGATTCGACGTGACGCCCATCAGTATCCCTGCACAGCTCAAATCGTTCCGCAGCATTTCTAAACACATTCTGGAGCATTTGCGGGGTTATGTTATCTGCAGCAGTTCGTATACGTGTACGTAAGTTTTCCGAGGCCGATTTTAGAGAAGATAGCGATGTTATTTTCGCCTTTCCTTTTGATGACTCTCTATTTGTAGCTTCAAGAGTTCTTCCAGTTATGGTTGCCATCGATTTGTCCATGACAAAGGATGAGGAACTCAGACAGAATTTCAAAATGTTATGATCTGCAAAAAAAGAAATAGGTTAGGTATCTGGCACAGGCATAGTGCATTTTCTAATTACCTATATACATTATACATTCCGCCCGGGTATGGTGACTAATTTTTTTTAAAAGTATAGGTGATCGTGGTTTTTCCCATTATTTGACACTATACTAGCACATTGGTATTACCTGTATACAGGCACAACCTTTAAACCGTTAGTCGTATGACATTGGCAGGCACACCAAACGACTTCTCTCATTAAGAGGATTCAGAAAACATCCCTACTTAATGATTTATCTTGATTCAGTAAAAAGTTAAACGGTACGCATTTAAAAAAAAAACTAGTAATTTCAAATTCGATGCGAGACCCCTAAATATTGATCAATTTTTGTAAAAATGGTACCAATGTGCTAGTATAGTGCCAAATAATGGGAAAAACTACGATCACCTATACTTTTCAAAAAAAATTGAAAAGTGGGCCACCCTAGTCCCCATGTGCAATGCTTGCGATGGTCTTCAACAACCTGGAGAAGAAACTGGAGTTGTTCTTCATCTTTGGTTAGGTATCCAGAAAAATCCTGGATGAGAACAACTCCACGTTCAGCGAATTCATTTGTTACAGTTAGAGTTTTTACAGTCTCTTTCGCAGTCTGGCAATGAGTATCCTCTTCCCAATGCTCAGCAGTTTTCTTCAAGAATTCATCTGGGAGGTTGAGCTTCGTGAACAATGATTTTGTTTTTTTTACAAAGTTTTTCAAGCTTTTTTCTTTCACAGTATCCAAGTCAACAACCACACGCTTTGGAGGGTTCTCTTGTCCATCAACACTAGTCATAGGTATGACCATGCGATTTTTGATATCAGGGAGGACATCGTCATCGAAAAAAGCAAGACCCACCAGCTCAAAGACAAATACCATAAATAAGCTGCCTTCTTCTGTGAAGTTACCATGGCAATGCGCGGATGGATGGTTGAATACTTTATTAGTAACTGTAGAAGATGAAGGTCATTTTGGGGGCACTAATGGCGCAAGAGCAAGTGGTTCAAGCTTTCACATAGATGCATACAATAAAAATGCAAAAGTCGCGAAGTCCTCTTTCCTCACGGTTTGTTAACTTAAATTGTGATCTGAACATCCAAATCTTTGAGGAATAGATTACCTTTGACATCCATCGTGCCTGATGCATCGCTCCTGGAGCATGAAAAACTATACCACGATTAGAGACAGCACCAAGAAACAGACATGTCAGTTCAAGTAGCTCCTTATAGTCATCTCGCGGGAATTTTGTAGTCATTGCAGATTTAGAGAAGCTAATGAGACCTTCCTTTACATCAGCGACAGCAGAAGTGGCAATTTCATCAATGGTGGAGTCTTCATACCGCTTTGGATCAATGTCGGCCCACT
>JAJOZX010000356.1:997500-1042500 GCA_023014485.1 Bathynomus jamesi | reverse complement strand
AATACAAGCCCTGATTAAGGACCTTACAGAGAGGGAAGAGGAAAAGGCGGTAGAAGCAATAAAGGAAAATCCAAAATACTTCTATAGCTATGTAAAAAGGAAAACAAAAACGTGCGCCGCTATTGGGCCTTTAAGGACGGGAAATAATGAACTAACCGACGATCCAAAAGAAATATCTGATACATTGAGAGCTCAATATGAATCAGTTTTTAGTACCCCCAAAAAGTAACAAAGCGATACCTGACATAAATGCATTCTTTGAAGAGGAATTGCAAGGAGATTGTATAACAGACTTTGATTTTACACCAGAAGATGTAGCGAGAGCTATAGGACAAATGAAACCACATTCAGCTGCAGGTCCGGACAATTGGAACGCATTATTGATTAAAAACTGTAAAAATGAAATAGCTACACCTTTATACTGGATATGGAGAAGATCCCTAGACACTGGGGAAATACCGAGCATCTTGAAAAGAGCAAACATTGTCCCTATATACAGGGTGTACATAAAGTCAGGATCTATTTTTGTGAAGCACTTGGAAATTATATGGAATTCAATCATAAAATGATAAAGTGGTAACATTCATTAAATAATTAAGAGTAGGATTCGACGTGACGCCCATCAGTATCCCTGCACAGCTCAAATCGTTCCGCAGCATTTCTAAACACATTCTGGAGCATTTGCGGGGTTATGTTATCTGCAGCAGTTCGTATACGTAAGTTTTCAAGACTCGTAATCTTCGTCTGATAGACGTGCGATTTGATAAAGCCCCATGCAAAGAAATCTAAAGGGGTTAAATCTGGTGATCTCGCTGGCCAAGGTCTGTTGCTTCCGCGTCCGATCCAGCGATTTGGAAAACGTCCATTTAGATAATCCTGAACAATTTTGGCATAGTGACAAGGAGCACCATCATGTCGATAGACGACGGGGATAGCATTGTTAGTACCGTCGTCTATGAACATGATGGTGCTCCTTGTCACTATGCCAAAATTGTTCAGGATTACCTAAATGGACGTTTTCCAAATCGTTGGATCGGACGCGGAAGCAACAGACCTTGGCCAGCGAGATCACCAGATTTAACCAATTTAGATTTCTTTGCATGGGGCTTTATCAAATCGCACGTCTATCAGACGAAGATTACGAGTCTTGTAAACTTACGTACACGTATACGAACTGCTGCAGATAACATAACCCCGCAAATGCTCCAGAATGTGTTTAGAAATGCTGCGGAATGATTTGAGCTGTGCAGGGATACTGATGGGCGACACGTCGAATCCTACTCTTAATTATTTAATAAATGTTACCACTTTATCATTTTATGATTGAATTCCATATAATTTCCAAGTGTTTCACAAAAATAGATCCTGACTTTATGTACACCCTGTATAAAGGAGGGGACAGATCTCAAGCAAAGAACTATAGACCAGTGTCATTGACGTTCCACCTCACCAAAGTATTTGAAAGAATAGTTAGAGAGAAAATTTATGATTTCCTGGAGACATGGGAAAGATTCAACGAAAATCAGCATGGATTCCGATCAGGTAGATCATGCCTATCACAACTAACAGAACACTACAACAATATCCTAGATGCATTGGAAGGCAATGACAACTACGATGTTATATACACAGATTTTGCTAAAGCTTTCGATAAATGTGACCATGGTATCATAGCACATAAAATTAAATATCTGGGAATAACAGGCAAAGTGGGAAAATGGATCTACAACTTCCTTAGAGATCGTCTGCAGGTCGTCAAAATTCAAGGTATATCATCATCAGAATCGGAAGTACGCAGCTCAGTACCACAAGGGACAGTACTGGCCCCACTCCTGTTTATTATCATGCTAACAGACATAGACAGCGGAGTAAACAGCAACAGTATAGTAACATCCTCTGCAGACGATACAAAGATCAGCAAAAAAATCAGCGATGTACATGACGTAGAGGCCTTGCAGTGGGACACGAACAAAATATACAAATGGTCAGAAGACAAAAACATGTCATTCAACGCCGAGAAATTTCAGCTCTTGAGATATGGTAGAAAAGAAGAACTTAAACAGAGTGCATAATATTATGCTCCAGGTAGACAGGAAATTCAGAGAAGCACGAAAGCGATTGATCTCGGGATAATAATAGCAGATGATGCGAAATTCGAAAGACAAAATCAGATAGCGATAAATAAAGCAAAAAGAGTCGCCGGACAGGTACTAAGAACGTTCAAGAGAAGGGACAGGAGAGTAATGATTCCCCTGCTAAAAACACTGATTATACCAAAACTTGAATACTGCTCAGTGTTGACGTCCCCATATAAAAAGGAAGAAACTAATAAACTAGAAGAAATGCAAAGGCATTTCACAGCCAAGATTGATGGCTGCAAAGAACTCAACTACTGGGAAAGACTACGTAAACTAAATCTGTACTCACTGGAAAGAAGAAGAGAGAGGTACATCATAACCTACATATGGAAAATGATCGAAAAACTGGTACCAAACCTAAAACTAAACCCAATTACCATTCAAACAACACTGGAAAGTAGGAAAGGCAGAATGTATAGTGTTCCCAAATTAAAGGCCCGACAAGGGACCTCCTCAACCATGAAGGAAAATAGCTTGGTTGTCAGGGAGCCAAGACTTTTCAACCAGCTTCCTAAGGACCTCAGAAACGTAACAGGGGTCAAAGTTGAAGTCTTCAAGAAAAGACGATGCCTGGCTCAGGACAGTACCAGATAAGCGGGCGTGCCTGGCTATGCACGGTGGAGAGCGCAAGAAAGCAACTCGCTCCTCCACCAGGCCAGACTTAGAGGCGGGGCCACCAGCTTGACCTCCGTGTGAAGAGAGACCAACGCACGAAACAACATAAGGTTCATAAGGTATATTAGGGCGGTTCAAATAAATGAAAATTAAAAATTCAAGCAAGCATGTACTTTTTTTTATTAGACTTAAGACCATAAAACTCCTGAGACGAATTTGAGTGAAATCCGAGAGTATTTACTCTGTGCTCAAGCATTAGAATATGCACAGTGGGTGAATTGGATAAATAACATTCAGATAACCAATGAATTCGCACAATATAACGTTCATTGATGGTACAAATGCATTGATATCACCTTAATATCATACATGAAATCTAGTCGCCTGAACATTTACCGGTGGCCAATGTCCACTTATTCTGGTCAGGAAATTAGTGTCGGTGCATTTCCACTACTGCTTTTGAGTCTCGGCTTTGGTAATGGTTGCATTGAAATTCTTTATCATGGAGAGGCCCCTTTCAGCACTGTCGTTGATAACATTGAGTCTTTACATGGATAGGAGGGATAGTCTGTCGTCTTGGTGATTTTTCCACCAGTCAGGAGATGTCCTAAGAACCCTCGGTTGATCTTGAAAGTATCAAATAACTTGAATGACGCTGAATCGACAAAGTCTGAGAGATTCATCCTCTCTACTGAAATGTTTCCTTTGTATTTTCTCCCATCTTTCTTTAGTGTTCCTCTCTGTAATAAATTTGCTGCCTCAACCATTTTCATCTTTGTTTTCCGAAAAGGTTTCAAACGAAACAAAGCCAAACCAGGAGAAGATTGTAGACACCAATCGACCAGGGAAGTACTCCGGGGGGAGGACGTTTCCCTCAATCGGTGCACTCGGAAACTTTAAATACCAGAAGCCCCATAAGACAAATCGGCAATCTAGGAGTAATCGAACATGAGCTTAAGCACCCACTAAAGGTTTTGCTACCAAGTAGAAATTTACCATGAATGTTTTTGTAAACAAGTAGAATTAAAAAATCCACATGCTCAGTGACTTACCTGCAATAAAATCTTTCATCCCTATTACATGAACCACCCTAATATATATATATATATATATACACACACACACCTCGTTAACCTCGTTGATGTTCCGGGTGTTGGTCTCTCTCTCCACACGAAGGTCAAGCTCTTGTTGCTTTCTTGAGCTCTCCACCATACATAGCCAGGTACACCCGGCTCTTCTGGTACCGTCCTCAACCAGCATCTAGTCTTCTCTTGAAGACTTCAACTTTAACCTCTGTAACATTTCTGAGGTCCTTTGGAAGTTGGTTAAAAATTCATGGCCCCCTGACAACCAAGCTATTTTCCTTCATTGTTGAAGAGGTCCCTTGTCGGGCCTTTAATTTGGGAACACTACACATCCTGCCTTTCCTATTTTCTTGTGTTGTTTGAATGGTAATTGGGTTTAGTTTGAAGTTTGGTACCAGTTTTTCGATCATTTTCCATATGTAGATTATGGTGTACCTCTCTCCTCTTCTTTCCAGGAAATACAGATTTAGTTTACGGAGTCTTTCCCAGTAGTTGAGCTCTTTACAGCCGTCAATCTTTGCTGTGAAATGTCTCTGAGTTTCCTCTAGTTTATTAGATTCTTCCTTTTTACATGAGGACGTCAAGACTGAGCCGTATTCAAGTTTTGGCATGATCATTGTTTTTAGCAGAGGAATCATTACTGTCCTGTCCCTTCTTTCAGATATTACTTTTAGATCGTCGGTTAGTTCATTATTTCTCTTCCTTAAGGGCGTGATAGCGGCGCGCGTTTTGGTTTTCCTTTACGCATAGCTATAGAATTATTTTGGATTTTCCTTTATTGCTTCCACCACCTTTTCCTCTTCCCTCTCTGTATGGTCCTTAATTAGGTTTTGTATTTCCCTATCGATACCCTCCAGTTTTTCTTGTATTACTTTCCTGGAATTATCTCCGCAGTTGGCTAACTTCGCCTCCACTCTCTTTCTTTTGCGGAATATTCTTCTCGTTTGCCTCTCTAGCCATCTCCTCTTTCCCTTTGGCTGTGATTTCGGATCATATTTTTCTAAAATTCTCTGCGTTTTTTCTTCCAAGGTTGTTAGCATTTCTTCAGTTGTTTTATTCTCTAAAACTGTTCTCCACTCTATTTGGGCAGTGTGCGATGTGAGTGCTTCGCAATTTATAGTCTTGAAGTCTAAGTTAAAGTCCCCAAATTTGCTTCTTTCCTCAATATGTGCATTGTCTTTTAATGTTGTCGCCATATTTGTTGATATCTCGATTAAGTTGTGGTCTGAGATAATGGTTGGGGTTATTTTTATATCAGCAATCAAGTTCATGTTATTCGTGAATACCAGATCTAGGCAGTTATTTTTTCTAGCATTTTCTGTTATCTCCTGTGTCAGCATAAACTCGTTTGTGAGAGCCATCAACATTTTTGCTTGCTTCTGGTCTTCTCTTGTGTCCCCCTTGTCCTGTGTATATATATATATTCCTATCCAGGGCCGGATTAAGCATTGTTAGGGCCGGGGGCAATGAATATTTTCAGGCCGATGTCACTAGAAAAACACTAGAAAAACACAATTCTTTACCTGATACATCATACATGAGTGATGTGATCAGCTGAATGGGATCGATCAACAGAAAACGAAACAAAAACAAAGATGTGATTACTAAACTAGATTTTGCAGAAGAGGAATCTAGAATTTTTTTTCTTCCTCAACGGTCGACCAATTATTTCAACGGTAGATTATAGCGTTTACATAGTTTCTTGGGGTCGGTCAGCATCTTGGGGCCGGTCACCATCTGTGGCCGGGGTCAAATGCCCCCTTTGCCCCCATTATAATCCTCTACTGTTCCTATCCACCTTTTTCTATTTCATAAATGGGAAGTTAAAGTCATTATATTGGGGGATGGAGGGTTTATGGCCTTTATTAAGTTTCTGATATCATCAAAGGCCTCCGAGAATTTTTTAGTTGGAATGTTTTGAGGTCTATCGATGACTATCAGCATCACGTTTAGTTTTTGTATTTTCACTGGTAGGAGATCCACAAAGCTGTTTGATTTACTTATTACCGTCTTTGTCATATGACCTTCATGTACATAGATAGCACAGCCACCTTTACGTTTCGCTGTTCTATCTGCTCTTAGTAAGTTGAATCCTTCTATATATAACTCTTTCTTATCAATACAGTGTTTGCAGTTTTCACAATTTCCCTGGCAATACTTATATATATATATATATATACAGGGTGGGCCGTAAGTTTCCATACATAGGAAAAATAAACATTTTTTTGTGGACAACCATTTTTATTTATATAATATCTCTACATGGTTGCCATTGTTTTGAAAACACATTTCAATACGTGTTCCCCACTGTTGATGACACGCATTAGCACAGTTGACGTTATGCTTGTAATGGCGTTGGTGATACGTTCCTTTAGATGATTTATGTCTCGTATCTTTTCCTGATACACCATGGCCTTCAAGTGCCCCCAAAGATAGAAATCAAGGGGGGTGAGATCTGGGGATCTGGGAGGCCACTCCACAGACCACGTCGACCAATCCAAGCATCCGGAAACTGCTGATCCAAATACCGACGCACGTGAAGACCATAATGAGGTGAGCTCCATCTTGCTGGAAGTAAACTGGGAAGTTACCTTCCTCGTTTAGCAGGGATGGGAAAATCTCTTCTTGCAACATGTTAAGATACCTTTCGGCATTAAGATTTCCACTGACAAAAATTGGTCCAATAATTCTGTCACCCCATATCCCGGCCCACACCATCACTTTACCGGCACCTTGCATCTTCGTCGGACTCAGCCAGTTAGGGTTAGCATTACTCCAATAACGTATGTTTTGCCGATTAACCTCTCCATTGACGTAAAAATTTGCTTAATCAGTAAACAAGATCTTACGTCAAACGCATATTCTTAGGGTATCTGAAACATAAAACAAACGTTTAATTTTTCCTATGTATGGAAACTTACGGCCCACCCTGTATATTATATATATATATATATATATATTATATATATTATATATACAGGATGGGTAAAAAAATGAACCTTAGAGGTAAACTGCCATATTAAAAAAGTAAGAGGACTAGAGGTCCCAAACTTCATAGATGCCTACCTTAGCATGCTATTCGTATTCATTGAGAAGCTGCTCGATGTGTCCTCCTTCCTGCTAAACGCAGGCCTCCAAACGTGGACGCCACTGATCAATACACCTGTTTATATATCGTTGAGACCCCTTCTCCCAGCCGAACAGAATTCTTTCGCGCAGTTCATCTATGTCTCTTATATCGGTACCAGGGATGTAAACTTTGGACATCGGGCCTTCCTAAACACCATAATCTAGTGGTGAAAGATCGAGACTACCCGGCCGCATATTGGGTTTGATAAAATCCGGTGTTACGTTCTCAAGGAATGTGACAGTTTGGTGTGCTCTGTGAGCAGGGGCCTCCATCTTGTTAGAAAGTATATGTTTCACCACTAATTCTTCGAATATCAGTTATATAGAGTAAATAATATTTATGAAGAAAATAACCACGAACGAAAGTAAAACACGAAATAGTGCTGAAGCGCTTTCGTCTAATGACATCCTCAGGAAAACTGAAATGAATCACAAGAGTGAGACTATATATAGCTCACAAAGAAAAAAACATGATTGGTGCAGAAAATACTTTTTAGGAGAGGCATACAATTCACATAGAAAGTTACCAGAGTTTAGCGCCTTTTCCTTCTTATCTAAATCTGTTCTGAATGAATTCAAAATAACAGAATCGATCGAGAAAAGGCGTTAGCTAAGCTTGAAATTGTTTGCAAGTTGAAGGATGGCAGACTCAAGAATGTTTCTATTAACAGTGTTACTTCAGTGAAACAAAATTAAAGAATTTCTCCAATCAGTACAATGCAACAACTCTGACAAATGAACAAAAAGGGCATTGGACGACTGTCCCGTTCTAAAGGAATATTGATTTTGTTTTAGACGCGTGTTCAAGTCTTTTCCCGTCTGTCCAATATAAAAGAGGTCACATTGTTTAAAACTAATTTTATAGATAATGCCTGAATTATTGGCAGGACTATTCTTTATTATGACATTTTCGCAATATTGTCATATGAAAATACTACATTAATGTTCAACATTTTAAGTACATTAGCAATGCCTAAAAAAGCCTGAGAAAAATGGAAGTACTAAAATATTCTTCGACAAAGTGCAAGGGTTATTATTCACATGACAGAAGGTTAATTTTGCCTTGTTAAGAGAAGATTTTAAAAAAAGCAGGTGGGTAACAGAAATCACTGAAAAATCTGTTGTAAAGTAAATTGGGGATTTTACCTGAACCTTTTTTATAATTCACTCTGAGCTGCTGCCCATAAATATTAGTGCAGAAGGTATGAGGGAGAGTATCTTTACATTCATTTATACAATACTGGAAGTTGCTTACAGTATAGTTATATTTGGTTTAGCACACAGACTTCGATATTGTCTTCTCATATCTGAATCATTCCTCAAAGAGGTGCTGATAATTTGGTCCTAAATACTTAACTCCTCGCACTACTTCTATCGTTTCACCTCTTAGTTTAATACCAACATCAGTTGTCTCATTAGCGTTTTGAGGGTGCATTTGCATAATCTTAGTTTTATAACGTTAAAAATAAATAAAAATAAATAAAATTAAGTAATTAAAATAAATAATTAAAATAAATAATTAGACATAAAATAAGAATGCATGAAAAGTTTATAAGTATTTAATTTCGAAATGGTTGAAGATAATTGTCTCCCTTAATAAAGAAAACTATTTCAGTTAAAAATTAATTTGATAAGTTTTTCTTCTATTTTTTATTACAAAAATGTTTACTAAAACGTTCTTTTTTTTGTATTAAATTATTATTATGTTTCACGTTTTTATTATAGTAACGTCAATCAATATACAAAGACATAAAGATGAAAAAATGTGTTTTGTCATTTCTTGTTCTCGGTGGAGATAATGGTCTCCTTCCTTCGATCTTTCGAGGTGTCGATGGTTCAGCTATTGACATTTGTTATTAATTTTTTATGGGGCTCACTGGTCAATTATGGGATGAGTAAGCCTCAGGGTTGGATCCCTGTAATTATACGATACGAGAAAAAATTGTAATCTTGAATTTTTAAGCTCTTTCTGCCCTTCTTACCCTATATTATTTCTGTGGTTTTATATAATCGTGTGTGTACATATATAAATATGTATTGCAGTATATATTGCAGTATATATTGCAGTAAACCCCGAAATCCTCAAAACCAGATTTTACTTGTCAAAACTAGAAGCCACAAAGGTCGTTCGCTAAAACCAGTATTACCTAGTTCAGTAACATGTGAACTGTATATTTCGGGTTCTCCCCGACAGCCTGATGTGGAACTAGTTTTGACTAGGTAATACTAGTTTTAGCGAACGACCTTCTTGGGTTCTACTTTTGACTAGTAAAAACTGGATTTGACGGATATCGGGTTTTTACTGCAACATATACGAATATTTATAACTTACCTTATGCTGCTTCCGAACGACAGTTCAGGAGTGACCTAAGTAGCATGGGCGCAAAAGGCGAGAGTGCAATGCAATTACAAATGTTGCATAAGTTATGCAACAAGGGGATGTTGCAAGTTGTTATGCAACAAGGGGAGGGGAATGTTGCAAGATGTTATGCAGCAAAGGGGGAGAGAGAATGTTGCAAGAACAACAAGGGATTATGCAACTGGGAGGCGGAGTTATCCCCCAAAAGAAAGAGAGAGGAGAAGGAGAAAGAGGAGAAGTGTTCGCCTGGCAGGAGCCAAGCACATATTAAGACCTCAGCCGAGCGGCTGTTGTCTTAATATGTTCCTAATCAGCCAGCTGGCTTAATCAGGCAGTTGGCTTATCTGGCTGAGTTGCCAGTTTGCGCTTATTTATTTAATTAAAGCATATATTCTGGCTTAAGCCGCCAGTTGGATTATCTAGCTGAGCTACCAGATTGCACTATTTATTTAATTAAAGCAGATATTCTGGCTTAACCCACCAGTTGGCGTATCTGGCTGAGTTGCCAGATTGCGCAATTTATTTAATTAAACATATATTCTGACTTAAACAGGCAGCTGACCTAGAAGGCGTAAATGGCTTGTTCAGATGTACAGGTTGAGTTGCCAGATACCACTATTTATTTAACTAATGCATATATTCTTTACAGTTGGTTTAGAAATCCGCTTTAGAAGCAAGCCAATTGATATAATTAAATACCGTGTACAACCAAAAGAATTAAATAAAACACCATTACATCATTCTGTTTATTTAGACGAATTAATGGAAATATATAGAAAATAAATATACAATGGAATATATATGATCAAAAATAATAATATTATACGAACGATGAATATATAATGAAAATACAATGGTATATATATATATATATAATAACTTGGTTGAATGGTTTGTTCTTAGGGAAGCGTAACTTAGCGAGGAATAGGAGGACGAAAAGATGGTACATGTTTATTGAGAGACGTTTCGGAAAAATTCAATTTCCATCATCAGTGCTAAAAATTTTAAAACAAGTAAAAATAAATAAGTATAATAAATAAACGAACAACAAATTAAAATGGCGCAACAATTAGCGAGAATCAAAAACAAGTTACAATGTATATTAGATTAAAAGATTAAAAGTTAAATGATATAAAGAATAAAAGTATGGATAATAAGTAAAATATAAAATGGTTTAGGTAGAGCAGAATTGTAAAATTACTTACAATTAGCGAAAATTAAAAGCAAGTTGCAATATGTATTAAATTAAAAGATTAAAAGTTAAATGATATAAAGTATAAAAGTATGGATGAAAAGTAAAATATAAAATGGTTTACGTGAAACAGAATTGTAAAAATTTCTTACCAGATTGTAATGACTAATTATACAGAAGGTTGGGAATGGTTGCCTGTTGAAAGAATTCCATTGGGACGATGGAGTCGGACGGAGTGATAGTGGATTTCTTTTGAAAGTTTATTTGGCAATGTTTAAATTGAAAGCGGAACTGTAATCGTTGAGGGTTGGCTGGATACTAAGGATGTAAAGGGACTCAAGTATGCGGAGGTAGATTAGTTGGTTGGCTGAGTTGATAATTTTGAAATTGGAGGAAAGTAACGGGTGGTTGTGGAGGTGGCAGTGATCCCTTATTGCAGATTTGGAGGGTTTGTTCAGGGGCTGTGAAGTTCTTGTAGAGATCCCACGATGCTCGTCCACTCTTGTTTGATATTGGCGGATGGTACTGCCAATATAGTTCGCTTTGCAGCGAACACAATCAAAGCGTAGATAGTGGACGAAGCAAGTGGCTGGGGTGTTTTTTCTTTATGGTTGAGGTAGGATTTGATACTATTGTTGTTGGTAAAAGCGAAATGAAATTTAATTTGGGGGTAAAGCGGCGTGAGTAAGAGACGGAGTTCTGAGAGTATTTTATGGCTAATATGGTCATAATAAGGGAATGAAAAATATTGTACGTCTTTTTTAACAGTAGGAATTTTAAGGGGGGTTGATAGATATTATTAAGAAAATTTCTGGTTAAAGACTGTAACAGATGTTTTGGGAAAGAGTTATTAATGCTGAAGTTAAGGATTAACTCTATTTCATGGTGAAAAGATAAGTACGAGGAGCAAAGATGGTAGGCACGGTGGATTAAAATTTTAAACAGTATTAAAATTTTAATCCACCGTGCCTACCATCTTTGCTCCTCGTACTTATCTTTTCACCATGAAATAGAGTTAATCCTTAACTTCAGCATTAATAACTCTTTCCCAAAACATCTGTTACAGTCTTTAACCAGAAATTTTCTTAATAATATCTATCAACCCCCCCCTTAAAATTCCTACTGTTAAAAAAGACGTACAATATTTTTCATTCCCTTATTATGACCATATTAGCCATAAAATACTCTCAGAACTCCGTCTCTTACTCACGCCGCTTTACCCCCAAATTAAATTTCATTTCGCTTTTACCAACAACAATAGGATCAAATCCTACCTCAACCATAAAGAAAAACACCCCAGCCACTTGCTTCGTCCACTATCTACGCTTTTGATTGTGTTCGCTGCA
This sequence comes from Bathynomus jamesi, assembly GCA_023014485.1. NCBI lineage: Eukaryota > Metazoa > Arthropoda > Malacostraca > Isopoda > Cirolanidae > Bathynomus > Bathynomus jamesi. The sequence continues at coordinate 1,030,636 of JAJOZX010000356.1, read as the reverse complement.
AAGCGAACTATATTGGCAGTACCATCCGCCAATATCAAACAAGAGTGGACGAGCATCGTGGGATCTCTACAAGAACTTCACAGCCCCTGAACAAACCCTCCAAATCTGCAATAAGGGATCACTGCCACCTCCACAACCACCCGTTACTTTCCTCCAATTTCAAAATTATCAACTCAGCCAACCAACTAATCGACCTCCGCATACTTGAGTCCCTTTACATCCTTAGTATCCAGCCAACCCTCAACGATTACAGTTCCGCTTTCAATTTAAACATTGCCAAATAAACTTTCAAAAGAAATCCACTATCACTCCGTCCGACTCCATCGTCCCAATGGAATTCTTTCAACAGGCAACCATTCCCAACCTTCTGTATAATTAGTCATTACAATCTGGTAAGAAATTTTACAATTCTGTTTCACGTAAACCATTTTATATTTTACTTTTCATCCATACTTTTATACTTTATATCATTTAACTTTTAATCTTTTAATTTAATACATATTGCAACTTGCTTTTAATTTTCGCTAATTGTAAGTAATTTTACAATTCTGCTCTACCTAAACCATTTTATATTTTACTTATTATCCATACTTTTATTCTTTATATCATTTAACTTTTAATCTTTTAATCTAATATACATTGTAACTTGTTTTTGATTCTCGCTAATTGTTGCGCCATTTTAATTTGTTGTTCGTTTATTTATTATACTTATTTATTTTTACTTGTTTTAAAATTTTTAGCACTGATGATGGAAATTGAATTTTTCCGAAACGTCTCTCAATAAACATGTACCATCTTTTCGTCCTCCTATTCCTCGCTATATATATATATATATATATATATGATCAAAAAATAATATCATAAGAAATACGAACGAGAAATATATAATCAAGATTATACAAAACGTATAACCATCAATATATTAGTACAGGAAAAATATATATACAGTTATATTAAATAATTAAATATATTGAAAATAATAATATATGAAACGTATAATCAACTGCATGCATACTAGTAGAGGAATATATATATATATATATATATATATATATATATATATTATAATTAAAACACATCCTTCATGTTCTACGGTGCAAAACGCTAAACTCACACGTAATCGAGTCTACATTCACATCGTTATTACTTTGTACTACATGGTAAAACCGTCCAACAACACCACCGTTTAAGTTATACGGATGCCTATACTCGATATAAATGGCTTTCATATCGTTCAATACTATTTTTGTGCCACTTTACATTCGGTTGGCAAGTTATCTTTAAACACGGCTAGAATACAATCAAAAGCACGCACAAAGAGGTCATCGTTAACAAACATCATTATTAAATACAAGTTTATAAACACGCCTTTCCAATCGAGGGTTTTTTCTTACCGTCCCGAGCTTTTCAATCGTGAACTCTTCTTCACTCTGCATAGCGGCAATTGAAATAACTTCCAAGTCGTAACGACAGCTATTCATTATATAGAGGTACAGCTCTTCAGGGTGAACAGTGTAGGCAAGCTCTGCCCTGTACCGCTCAAGTGCTTTGTACCAAAGTTCAGGATATTTCGAAGAATCTAAACCTTTTAAATATGCATCCAGCTCTAGACCATTCTCGCCTTGTTCATTCCTACATTCGATAAATCCGTCGAGCAGAGCGGTGTATGCGTATTCAATAAATCATATCCGTAACAGAGCGTCTAATATAGGCTTCAGCTTGCGGAATCCGACGATTAAACATTCTGTCGAGGATGAAACGGTTTCGCGTAGGGACAAGAACGTTATTATCAGATGCATTCTTCCACATCAGTCGTATATCAATGCATGGCTGTCGTTATTTATACACAACGTGCAAACAACGGCATATGAGGGGGCGTCACTAATCTGCTCTCTTCTTGTACCTACACCTGCAGGTATTTTATAACGGTCCTCTCCCCACTTCTCAACTATCACGAAGACTCTATTCATCTCCTCAACACTTAAATAAATAACATTACGTTTACCAGAGTTTGCTTGCCTGCAAATCGTTTCAAGTACATAGTTAATGGTGCCGGTTTCACGCCTGAACACGCGCAATGACTTCGTCACGGAGACATCGTACGAGGCGTTGAGAATGCTTCTCAAAGGAAGTTCCATCGTATTCGCACGTCCACTCGGTTCAAGCTCTGAGATGACTATGAGCCACAGGTGGACGGATCGGCTCGACGGGCGGAGTGAGTCACGCTGATGAAACGTGTACGGGTTTGTTCGAACTCGTGTGTTTCGTGAGGTACACGTGGGGGCTCGCTCTGGGGAGCGAGTCACACCATAAACTGCTGAAGCGTGTACAGGCTTGTTCGAACACTTGTGCCCTTGGACAAACAGAATTTTCCGCTACATGAAGCAATACCGGCTTTAATGTTTTATCACTCACCAGACGTTCATTTCCACAAACTAAACATCTTCACAATCCGGTGCACTATTTGAGAGAAACATATGCCCATATTTATCCTTTTTGTTTAACAACGATACTCGTCTCTAAAGTCTGTTAAAAACTCACACAGCCATTAGCCACAACCTCACTACAAACCTCGTCATGATATATATTAATATAGTGGTAAAAATACTTAAGATTCTCCATGATGACAAGATTTACATTCTCAACCGTAGGGTACGAGTAGTCGTATGGTGTAACATGACATAATATCGCTTGTCACACCACTCATCAACAAGACTCACTATCCATAACCGTTGCTTATCTTCTGAACGTGTTGCTTCTTCTACTTCGCGGTATATGTGAGCCTTTATAAAGGTTAGGTCTACAACATACTTCAATACATCGTTTGTACTACGAAATCCTACAATGCCCTCGCCAGAATACCCGTAGAGTATTTGAACATCTTGGTCCTTCGCGGCTCAATGTAGCCTTAAAAGTATCAAGGAGGGGGAATAGGGAGTTTTTCAGTATCCACCACATCTTGGCACTTTGCCGAATACCACTTCATAAACGTTGAACACGCAATATTAAAGGTAGCCATTACTATTTTTTCTACGCGGGAGAATACACGTCTGAGCTCAAGGGTATGCAGAGGTCAACTGAGCACGCAGGGATAGAGATATGCTCAGGTAGTGGCAGGACTCACGTTGCCGATCTTACAGTGGGCGGAGCTTAGCTTTTTACTGTACACACACACACACACACACACACACACACACAGGAGAAAGAAAATGAAACCTTAATTGAAACAAATATACGTGATAAATAAACATATCAATACACATATATATAAATAAATCAAGGATTAAGGTAGCCAAAGGGTACGGTATCATAGGTACCAGGCACCTGGTAACGCTTCCTATAGGTGTTACGGCATACCTTCGTGCCCCTAAGTTCCTTCACACACCCCAGTTTCTGCGCCCGAAAATTGTGCGTCCCCACAGTCAGTTGGGGTAGCTGGTCACCCTCATCTTCCAAGCACACTAGATCCTTCAACGAGTCAAAGTTAACGACTCGACGGTTCGCATGGTTAAGCGTGATACCCTTAGCCTTCACGATATACTTCATATCATCCCCTACCCTCACCCGTACCCCATAGGTTTTTGGCCCTGTTGACACAAACGAGTCTGCGTATGCACCATCACCATACTCATCCTTGATCTCGTCAGTTAGCTCTCCGAGGAATTCCCCAATAGCGGCATGTATTCACCCTCCCTCGCTGTGAATATCACGCTATCTGTGTCAGCGTACAACCCTCCGTCCAAGAGAGTGCAATAGGCCCCAAAGTTTGATGCGGGCGTAGGCCGTTGTGAAACTGGCTACAGGTATGTTTGTAACCCGTGAGGTATCTGTGGCCAGTTCGGTGATGTTGTACTTTATTATGTAAGTATTACCTACATTCACGATCTCCATAACCTCTTTATCGGGAGCGTTGGCATAATCCCAGACTTCACTATAACTTTGTGCCAAATGGACGTTCCCTTTGCCGGTATTCTGTGCAAATTTCCCCAAAGACTGTTTAGACACAACTTTGCACTAAAGCGCTTGCCAGGATTCTTAACAATTTGGGATCGGTCAAGCTGTATACCTTCATGGGCACGGTAACGCTGAATATAAGCCGTTTTTTCATCTTCGGTATCAACCCCTCGCGGATATCCTGATGCTTCACCTTATCCTTCAAAAAAGCGTTTATATATGGTGTGAAAAGGTTGGGTAGCTTCTGAAACCTCCACACCTCATGTATCTTCAATATTCTATACCCATGGCGAACGGCTAGGGCCAGCTCAGGGCTTGTATATACACCTCTGATCTTACGCTGGTTGGTTGTATGGTCACAATCACCGTTGTTCTCTTCTGCGCACTTCACGCACAGGGGAAACATGAGCTTGTGATCTATAACGACGGGTAAGATCGGCATCCATAAATCGCGAGGGGGAGCACGTCTACGAAAGAGAGTCCAAAGTAGCGCTCATTCAAGTTAGCTGAAAACTCCTCGATGGTTGGTATGGTGGGACCCACCATTTTTTCAGGCACCTACGGGTACGGATTGTTCTTCATCACGTAGGGGTATAAAGAGCAGAAGTCGTAGTAGTGGAGTTTCACGCCCTCCGTAGGCGGAAAGTATAGCTTGAATGGGTTTGTGCGCCCTCCAAACAAGCTGTCACCGCATTTGAGGGGGTCCAACACCATTGAACGTTTGATGGCCCTTATTTCTTCACGGTACTGGGCATCTGTTTCCATCCGTGCATCATACTCATGCTCCCACACGATTTTGTGAGTGAACTGGGAGCCTATAAGTTGATCACGGTTACGGGTCCATGCGAGGCTGTCGGCGGGGGATCTTCCATAAAGGTCCCCTGTGACGGCACATTCAGCGCGCGGGCATCCATGCCACCAGCAGCCGTTAAAGGAATACACAGTCTTCTCACCAGTGGCTGGATCCTCACTTAGGCCGTCAACCCAAAAAACACGACCATTGACCTTAACGGGTACTTCACCCGTGTTGCGGGCATGTTTTATGTATACCCCGGTCTGTTGCTGTAGGTGTATGAGCCAGTAAATAGCCTTGTGCCCATAACTGCGGGGTTGTTTCTGTGAATGATTGCTAAGGTGTCTTTAGGCATGAAGTTATTCTTGAACACTGTAAAACATAATGAGGCGATCGTGGTCGCGACTTGCAGCGGATCGCATTTGAAACGGGTTATGTACATCCTTCTAAAGGCTTGAAAGCATACTCTAAGTACACGTACGTCATTCACGCAATAACGTTCACATTCATCGGCTATATTGTATGGATTAGCTTCATTAAAACTGTTGTAGTAGCGGTCAAAATCTTCACGCTCACTATCACTCATGTTGGTGTAGTTAAAGTAATGTTTGGGTGGAGGTAGTCCTACGTAATTCAAAGTTTCGTTAGTGAGGAATGTGTAAGGGAAATACCCTTTTGAAACTTCAGCGGCTACGCCCATGACCTTGGGCAGCTTTGCTAATTTACAAGGTGTGAACAGCAGGGTGTCTTTAAACTGTACATTACCTCTTATCTGCATCTGTATTAGTTTGTTGCCTCTTTTCAAGGGATCACCTGTAAATATCGCAGACGACTCGTGTTCAAGCAGCTCCTTATAAAGGAACTTGTGTCAAATTTCGCCCCGTTATGGGCAAGAATATACACAGTCATTTTTTTTAACTTGTCCGCTAATTTGACAATATAGGATACAAAGAGTTTCACAGGGCTGTCGTGTGCATTCGTTTTAAAAACGTTTGTCCGTTTTCCACATTTGTGGCACTCATCACACTCGAACTCCATGCACTCATCACAGATAGTCTGACTTACGAGTAAATGTGGAATACCTCTTTGGTTTCAGCGTTCGTGTAAGTTTCTATATCGTAGTACACGGTTATACAAGGGCTATTTTTTAGTTTGCATCTTTCATATAACATACATGCTTCACTCCATCCGCCTTATATTTTTCATGACATGTAGAACAGTGAATTTCATCGCATTTATGTTTGAAATTCCCCCAATTATCCATCATGTGAAACATACCGCACTTACAAATCCTCATTTTCCTGCAAGTGCCATTTGATTTATGGAGTTCAAAGCATTTATTATTGAAAAATGTACGTCTACACACATTACATTCCCTCTTCTCGATTTCAACTACATGACTTTCACATTTGGGGCTTTTACACTGCTCACATACCATGTAGCAATCCTTACAATGTTTCACCATATCATCAGCAAACTCGAGACAACCCTTACACAAATCATGATGCCTTCCATATTTTCGACTTTTATCATAACTGGCGTACAGAGCCCTTATGTTACGGATGGGGAGATACGATGTTCCTGACAATCCTAAAATAAGTAGAGGTCTTGTACGATCTCTCACGCTGCATTTAAAAACATACACACTCTTACGACGATCATCCTTTCCAAATACGACTATACGTGCATTCATTTCCTGCTCGGCCCTTCTCAGTTCTTCAGGACCCATATTACACTGAAACTCAAGCTTACAATCTGAAGCCAGTTTACGGGCACGCTGCACAACCGTGCGCAACCAAATTTTTCGCGTCCAAGTATTTAGCACAGTGAACATATGAGCTAAAATTATTGCTATAAAACCACAACCACGATCGACGCTTAAATGTTTTCTGTAAATAACCGGAGAATTGAAATTAAGAATATAAGGTGTGGCACTATGACCCGCAACCCGGAATACTCTGTCAATATCTACCATGAGTTTGTATATTGAAGGCTGTACCACATTGAAAGGCTTGCATTATACGGCCTAATACATACTCTATATACAGCCGCCAAACGTCTGAACGGTATTACCACCCAAAAATCGTCCTCTCATCTGACCCGAACGTGAAGGATAACCTCGTCCGGACTTCACGTTCGTCGCGGTTCTGAAGGGCAAACTCCACAATACGTTCAACTACGCGCCGCAGTCCGTTGGTATACAGGGACCCAGGGCGAACCCTGACAACGTACAGATTTCTAGTCAGGGCAAGGGTGGGGTAGCGGTGCGCAACAACTCGAATGTTATACCATCCTCCACAGTATGAGAAGCTGTTGTGGAGGAAGTACCCGGATCTGAACAATGGGGCATATTTGAGGAAGGTACTATTGTTGGGGTTGGGTCGTAAGACGTTGAGGGTTGGGAATCTATTACTGGGGTTCTAACAACCGGAGCAATCCTGGTACGCTTTATACCTGACGTGGAGGGCTCTTCATCATGCTTCTGCTTTGAACTGTCGCATGCTACAGGTGTCGCTGGTGAGGGTTCGTCAGCGGGAAACGGTTCTGTAGCTTCGACTGTGGGGTGCTGTACATCGTCGTCATTCACGGTTCTGTGGAAGAAGAAAACAAAATATAAGGAACAGCACTCAAAATTTGTAATATTTTTTAAATGACCCACTTAAGGGTGTGATGTGTTAGAGACGGAATCTGTAGAAAAATTCAGGTTCACAAGCCCCTCCACATGTATTATATCTGGCCCTACAGGATGTACAGAAACTGTATTTATGCTTAAAATCATTAAAGATAAGGGAGAAATTTTCTCAAAATTTGTGCATAAAGTAATATGGTGCTATTCGACGTATCAGTCAGTGTTCAACGAGTACCAAGATGAAATTTTGTTCCACAAGTGGGTCTATGACGTTAATTCGTTAAAAGGTAATAAGCATACAGTTATTGTAATTGACGATCTCATGTTGGAAATGGATAAAACGTTTGCCGAGACATTTACAGTGTTCTCCCACCATCTTAACATAAGCGTATTCTTCATCAACCAGAATCTATTTTTCAAAAATAGATACATGCGCGATGTGTCGCTAAATACACAATATCTAGTCTTATTCGCACAACGTAGAGATGTGTCACAAATTGGGGTATTAGCCAATCAAATGTTCCCGAATCAGCGTAAGGAGTTTTTGGAGGTTTATAAAGAAGCCACAAACCAGCGTTATGGATATTTGCTTTGTGACCTTCACCCGCGAAACACGTTTAGGGTGCTTCTAAGAACGAATATATTCCCAAGCGAACCTGAAACGGTGTATATTCCAGAATGACAAATAGGCTGAAGAAATATCGTGAATTAATAAAAATCTATCAACGATTGCCCCGGGCACTGCAACAGATGTTTGTTAAAAATATCGACTCTGACTTTTTAAAATGCATCTGTGAAATCTGTCTTAATGTTATAAAATGTAATGTGCCAATGAAACCCTCTCAGAAGGCTCGCTTACGTCGTTACAAGAACATAATACGAGCGCTCGCTCATAAAAGTCAAACTGTGGGTAAGAAAAAGCAAATTATTGTACAAAGAGGAGGATCATTCTTATTTTCAGTTTTGGGTCCTTTACTGACTAGATTAATATAATGAAGAAGGTGGTAGTGATTCCGTACGAGGTGTATGCTTCATTGCAAAGTTCAAAGATTCCAGACACGGCTCTAGAACCACGTAAAAGTAGGCATCAAAGAATGGAAAGCGAGTTGTTAGCCCTATTAAACAGTGAAAAGTCACCTGATGAGAAAAGGCTCTTGTACCAAGAGGCTTTGCAGAAATTTCTTCATGAGTACGAAGATTATAAGAATCCTACAGAGCTCCCCGTGGTTATTAGGCACAGCGCGAGTAGCTGAGCATGGCGACACAGGACCTGGCCCGACGTTAGAGATGACCAACCAAAGAACAACGGAACACAACACATCGAACATGTGCTAAAAAACAGCCTCCCACATACATTGAGGAATAAAGGCTTAAGTCTTTATAATCTATTGAGTGAGGACCCCATCATACAGTGGGCCGATACAGGCGAGGTCATTGTTGAAGGAACAAGGGTACAAGGATCCAATATCGTTGATATTGTTCATGATCTGGTGAGAAAGTGGGACAGACCCTCACCAACAGGATGGAAGCATATTAAAGCAAGACTACAACAAATAAATGTCCCCAAAACATTGATAGGTAATCTGAATAGGTTAAAAGACCTGGATCAAGTCTCGCATGTGTCACAACTGAGTACGCCATCGCCCCCAGCAGCAGCGTCTCTGAAGAGGAGAAAGAAGAGAACAAACGGCCAACCTTATCCACGTGTCTCTAAAATACGCAAATGGCTAACATATTAAGTAAACGCTATTATGACATTTCTAACCCCGCCTCCTATGGTGGCGTTAATAGACTGTACAGAGGTGTTTACGGTGTAAGGAAAAAGATGTTGAGTTTTTGCGGGAACAGGATGCTTATACACTTCATAAACCGGTGAGAAAAAGGTTTAAAACGGCCAAGACAACCGCGGATTCGATTGACTCTATTTGGCAAGCGGATTTAACAGACATGCAAAGATATTCAGTGTATAATGACGGATACCGCTACATCCTATTCATAATAGATGTATTCTCTAGATATCTGTGGCTAATTCCCTGAAAAATAAATCGCCTGAAACAGTTGCTAAAGCGACCAAAACGTTGATGTTAAAAGAAGAAAGGGTTCCTGGCTATTTTTGTACGGATATGGGGAAAGAATTTATAGGTCGCGCTTTTCAGAACATGCTGACAGAGTTTAATATCAGTTACTACACTAGCAGTTCTATACATAAGGCCTCTTTAGCTGAAAGAGTTCAACGTACCATAAAGGACGCATGCATCGCTATTTTACACATAAAAACACATACAGATATATAAACGTTCTCGGTCATTGGCTCATCATACAACCGTTCACACCACCGTACGATTGGCACAACGCCTAACGAAGTTTTAGAAAGAGGTCGCTGCCAGAGGTGAGAAGAGATGGAGCACCGCCACCACACTCTACACATTTCAAAATCAATGATTATGTAAGGCTATCACGTTCGGGAAATAAATTCGCGAAGGGATTTGAGCAAGGATGGACACGTGAGATTTTTAAAGTTCGTGCTATGAGACCTAAAGGTGAGATAATGATGTATTACGTTGAAGATTTGAATGGGGAAGAGATCGCTGGAGGCTTTTACCGCGAGGAGTTGCAGAAAGTGACATTTAATTTAGGAAAAAGTGTGTTTAAAATTGAAAAATTTTAGGCAGCAAAGGTTCAGGAAAGAGAAAAATGTACCTGGTGAAATGGCTGGGTTACCCAGAAAGCTTCAACACCTATATAAAAGCTGCTGCAATAATGAAGCTTAATTAGTATGCAACATGGCGCCTAGCCACTTCTATGTCACACTCCCGTCCTCTTCTCTGTCTGTACATCCTAACAACACCCTCGCCAACTTTGTGACAGAACTCCACGGACCCATTGAATTGGAGCGTGATTCGTATGAGGTGGGCTTATGTGAACTCCAGTTAGTCTCCAAATTTTTAACTCTTGAAAATGAGCAAATCATATTTCTGATCCTTAGAAGAATCGATGAGTGCGAAAAATTAGGCATAACCTTAGACAACTATGCGTTCAGTCCTGTTCGGTGAGGAACGTACTATAGCACAAATGTATCGCTAGGAATCGGGCATTATGATACAGCCATGGACATTGTGACGGGGTTAAACAAGAGTCTTGAAAAGTCGTACCTGACAAACGATTTACTTTTTGAAGTCGTAAACATAGACACGCCTGCATGCACATTGAAGTTAAAGTCAACGCTTAGTAGAAATATTAAAGATAAAGAGCTGTTCACAATTGTGGCTGAGGGCCGATATAGCGAGCTCTCCAAAGAGATACCTTTCACGAGGCACAGCATGACTTGTCCAGCTTAATGTATCAATTGAAGATGGAGAAATTGGGTGAAAGCTCTCCGCCCCAGACATGTGCTATATTTACAGCAATATCGTAGAGCACCAATTTGTTGGGGACACCCAGGCGCGCCTGCGCATTGCACACATCCCCAACCATAGAGGGAAAAGTTTGAGCATTACATATGACAAGCCCCATTATGTGAATGTTGCGACTAATCTATTAACCAACATCTCGATATATATAAGAACGATTGAGGGAAAAAATTTCCCATTCGGTGATGGGAGCTTAACAGTGAAACTACACTTTCGCCGTTTATAATGACCGAAGGCCATTCACAGTCTACCGAGGAGTGAGATACCAGCGTGGGAGTGGACTTGGATCCATTTTTTCATCCATACTACGCACCGCTGTCCCACTGTTGAAGAGGGGTGCCAGGTACCTAGGGCGGAAGGCGTTACAAACAGGTTTTAACGCGGCAGAAGACATAATGGGCGGAACTAAGCCTAAAGAAGCTCTAAAAAACATTTAAAACGTACACGGGACGAAATCATCAAAGATGCAAAGAGAAAAATGCGTGGTGGCGGAAAGAAGAGATCTGCCAGGAAGAAGGGGTTACCATCACGTGGCGCTAAACGTAAAAGGAAATAAAAAAAGAAGTGCTCTAAGCGTATGAAACCTATGGCTGATCATTTTTTTAACTGATATAAGCTGAGGACACTACTCTCACGAATCATAGGCTGACTAATACTTGTCGAGGAGGTGGCACTATTTCTGACTCGTCATGGCGCGTTTCATCCATCCGTGTAGTTCACAATGCTGTAAATCGGAACTGTCCCTCTTTGATATGCCCCCACTCAGGTCTCTATTGAGCATAGCGACTTTATTACAATTAACCCATTAAACACAATTAGTTCGCCGAGTGCCCCTATAGAATTCGTGATACCCAGCTCAGGCCCTTACTTTTTTGACCCGAGCTGCATGCACATGTACGCTAAACTGCGTATAGCCCATTCTGATGGAACGGACTGCGATGATAGTTACTCTGCCTACCCTGAAACCAACTTTTTACACTCCATATTCAGCCAGTGTGAGGTGTATTTAAACCAGGTTAACATCTCGGCAGGAACGGTATACCACGTATATCTGGAAAATGTCCTCAACTTTTCAAAAGAAGCGAAGGACACCTTTTTAACCGCCGAGGGATATTACCATACTAAAGATGAAAATGGTATAAAGGATAAATTTAAAAATTCTAAAAAAAGATATACGAATGTTTTGGACGTCTTCATACAGATTTCACATTCCAGGAGAAACTGCTTATGAACGGGGTGGATATGAAGTTGAAGCTTACCCGCACGATTCCTGAGATCTGCATAAATCTGGGGTCTGATCAAGAAGAGGGCGCGAAACCCGTTGTGATTCACATCATGGAGACGTATTTGCGTATACGCCGAGTGAAATTAAGTTCGCCAAAACAAATAGAAATTGAGAAAGACTTAATACACGCCACAGTAAAATACCCAATTAACAGGGTACAGATCAAACTATACACGGTGCCCCCGGGTTGGCCTCGAAGCAACTAGAAAACGTGGCCCTTGGAGTCCTACCTAAAAGGATATTAATTGGAATGCAGGACCACGCCTCGACGAATGGAAAATATAAAAAGAGTGCCTTTAAATTCGAGAATTTCGGCCTTAAAAATATTACTCTATACGTAAATGGCATCGCTTTGGGAGGGACCATGATTACGGACTACTCATCAGACGCTGTGTTCCCGCTCTGCGCGAGAGCATATAGTAGTCTGGCTCATAATACAGGCGCGTGACGAACTTGGGTTTGGTGTAACGCAGAAAGAATTTGTCGAAGAATTTAACATTTATTCATTTGATATTACGCCTGACTTGTCTGCTGGCGCAAATACGCATTTAAGTCCACAGCAGAGTGGGAATATCTCAGTCAGGTTGGAATTTGCCAAGCCTATAGACGCGCCTATAAGTGTACTCGTGTACCTCGAATCACAGGCACTAATAGAAGTTGATCGTTTCAGGAACGTGGTCACAGACTTTTAAAATGGACGCGAATACACTCCAGAGAGTAATGAAAAGTGACCGTTTCACACGCTCAAAATTTATCGGTGTGTTTGCGAAGAATGAAATATTGAAGCTGCCAAGTACGAGAAACTGGTACGGGATTATCGTTAACACCGACATTGTGGGGGTGAGGGGATTCATTGGTTTGCAATCTATTTTAAAAATAGGGAAAGAATGTACTATTTTGATCACTCGGCGCTCAGCCCTGGAATGATTCTGTGGTTGTGCAGTTTATCGAATTACATGTACCTGAGATTGTTGGAATATCGTTTCAAGGATATTATAGCGAAACGTGCGGCTGTATTGCCTTTCATTTCTCCTGCACATGTCACGTGGGAAGGGATTTATAATTTTTTTAAATTATTCGATTTGTGCGACACAGAGATGAACGATAAAAGTGTATGCATACAGATAAAAAAAGGTTCCCATATGTTAGCACCCGCTGTATTGTGTAAAGGTGTATATCTATATTTTCCGAAGTTGTATATACATTTGTAACTGTAAAATGTAGCCATTAAGACTTATTTAACGGACACTCGCTGGACCGGATGTGAGTTAATACCTCGACTTCTGTATTCAGGTCACTGTGTTGGCTGTGCGGAGAAGCATCCATATCATTTATTCCCCTTTCATCAAAAGTAGCTATAAAACGATCAAGTTCCGCATCGGTCCTATAACGTTAAGTAAAAAGAAAGAACTACAATAAGAGAAAATGCCACGAATTTAAAAAAGCAGATCATTCTTAAAAGTTTTGGTAATTTAAAAATCCACTGCGGTGCTGACTTATCGACGAAAATATTATTAAAGCTCCACAAAATATATATATATATATATATATATATATATATATATATATATTATATATATATATATATGTATTAATATATATATATATATATATATATTAGGGTGTCTCAAATATACGAATGGAGGATTTCGGGTCGGGGCGACGCTTGCCCGTATTACACTTTTATAAAGGATTGTTATCACAAAATTTGACAGCTGTAGGAGGATTTTTAGGGGTCACTCAAGTTCGCCACTTCTGTTTCACTTATACAAGATTTTCTTCTTTCGCAGGTGATGGTTACTAGAGCAGGAAACCAGTTGTGGTTGCTGGACAAGGCCCCAATTGCAGCGATTGTTTGTCCACGACTTCCATCGAAGGAGCAATGCCTGCTCCTTTACTTCCACCACCACCAAGACCAAGAGGGAAGGAAGACCAAATCGGAGAGCATTCGCCTGGTGGTGGAAACCATCTGGCCCATCTGGGAGAAGGCCAACATACCAACTACCACCAAGAAGTACGCAGGGAGAAGCTGGCGAAGTTGATCGATACCTACGACGCACTCAAGAAGAACAGGACAAAGCCGCAAGAGGGTTACCGTACAAGGAGGGGATGTTCAAGTCGGATTTGGAAGACGTGTTTGACGTGGCTCACTCCTCCGCGCTATCCTCCTCCAAGGTCCCTCAGGAGGACAAGGATTTTCTCACCTCGCAGAGGGAAGACAGGATGTCGTCAAGTCTTGCGGGGGTGGACCAGAAGACAGCGAAGAAGAAAGCTGTGAAGCGGAAGAGGGATCTTGCAGCCACGGCTAGGAAGAGTAAATGGGATGCTGGGGTGACACAGCTCATGGAGGTAGCGATCTTGGAGGTGGATGGTAGCAGCACTGAAATGAACACGGAAGACGAGGATGATGACGACGAGACGTACCAAGCGCCCAGCACCAGCAAGGCCCAGACTCAAAAGAAAAGGCGAATGAATGCCCTCACGGACCCGAATCTCATCGCTGCTTGGGATCGCGACAACATGTCCGTGAGACAAGCAACGTCGTCCTTTGCAGCAGCAGCTCAGAGTTTGGGTCATGACCTGGATGACCTGGTAATCTCGCCAGCAACTGTTCATCGAATACGGAACAAGATCCGAAAGGAGATGGGAGAAGAGTTGACCCGAAAGTTCGAAGCTTCTGGTCCTTTAGTCTTGCACTGGGATGGGAAACTGTTGGAAGATATCGCCAAGGAGAAGAAGGAGGTTGACCGGATTGCTGTTGTGGTGACGGGCGATGGAGTCGAGGAGCTTCTTGGTGTACCCGTTGCGGTGGACGGCACTGGAAAAGAACAGGCTGCAGCCGTACTCCAGGAAGTCCAGGCTTTTGGCATTTCGGAGCAAATCATTGGACTGGGATTCGACACCACAGCTGTGAACGCTGGGATGATCCAAGGTGCTTGCGTTCGCATTGAGCAGGAGTTTGGCCGTCCCATGTTGTGGTTGGCTTGCCGTCACCACGTCTTGGAGATCTTACTCAAGGATGTCTTCGTGCGATGTCTGGGGCCGTCCTCTTCCCCTGACATTCTCCTCTTCAAAAGATTTCAACAGCGGTGGGCCTCCATTGACAAAGGGTCATTCTTGTCCATCGGTGACGAAAGCAATCCCACAACAACTGACAACTGGGAAAATCAAGCGTCTTCCATGAAGAAATACCTGCAGCAGACGCTTTCCCACGGCACACATCCCCGAGAAGACTACCGTGAACTCCTCATCCTTTCCTACCGCTTCCTTGGCGGTCAGGTCCAGGGGGGATTTCGTCAGCCTGGGGCCTATCACCACGCCAGATGGATGGCCAAAGCCATCTATGCCCTCAAGATTTTCATGTTCCGTCACCAACTGGACCTGACAGCCAGGGAAGAAGGAGGACTTCGGCGGCTGTGTTTGTTCATCTCCCTCGCGTACGTGAAGCAGTGGAATGAGGCAATGGTCTCGAATCGAGCTCCACTGAACGACCTAGAGTTCCTTCGCCTGCTCGAGGCCTACCCTGACAAGGAAGTCAGCCACACGGCATCCATGGCCTTGAAAAGGCACCTGTGGTACCTCTCAGAGGATCTCGTGGGGCTTGGTTTCTTTGACGACCGCATTCCAAAGGACACGAAGCTAAAGATGGTCCAACGACTTCAATCCCCCGCCACGAAGAAAGGACTCAAGCGGATCGATCCGAAGAACTTCAATCCACAGTAATCTATCGAGCTCTTCGTCACCCGCAGAACAAAAGAAGTCTTCTTCCGCGCGATCCTTCCAGAATCTGAGTCTCCCACCTTCCTCATGAAAGATCCAGAGGATTGGATCAATGACCAGGATTGGATCACGGCGCAAAAGAGGGTGAAAGCCCTGAAGGTGGTCAATGACGCCGCCGAGCGTGGTATCGCTTTGATGAAAAGATTCAATTCCACCATCACGCGTGATGAGAAGCAGAAGCAATTCGTCCTCAAGGTGGTTCGGGCTCACCAGAAGTTGATCCCCGTCAAGACGAAGGAGAGCTTGAAGAGTAAAATCAAGTAGTGTAGGACAGATTGATGATGAAAACAATCCATTTATACGCGCTTATTTCAATTAATGAAAGGTGCATTTCGTTTATTTTCATTTTTGTTCAGAAATAAAGAGAATAAGAGAATGATAGAAATTTCTTTTTTTTCCTAAATAGCTACAAGAAAGTGTTAAACTTGAGTGACCTCTAAATACTGTTCGATTCCCATCATTTTTCGATTTTTAGAACCTCTATGCCTATTGAAATCGGGGCAGCATTCGCGAGCAAGAGAAAATCGAAAAAAAAAAAAATTCTATGTATTAATGAGACACCCTAATATATATATATATGCGCAAATGATCACGATTGAAACAGACAATAATTCAATAAATAAAATAAATAAAAACCTATTGTTTTTCACCCAAAATACACACAGAGGAACATATATATATATATATATATATATATATATATATATATACACACACATATATATATATATATATATTATATATATATATATGAATAGAGACCGGCCCTCTGGACCGATAAGGCTAACAGCAAATTATAAGCACAAGCAGATATCCTAACAGTTTTCAAAAGTAAGATTGGCTGTGTGTGCTATGGTCCGTCTGCCTGCAACTGGTCTCGAATCCGCAGACAAATCTTACTAGTCTTCAATATTTCTAAAATCCTACCTGTACAAGAAATGTACAAATAAAAACACACCATAATTAAAAATACTTTTCAAAACGCGTTTATTGCGGCCTTTTATGGTTAGGTTATATTGTTATAAACGAGAAAGGGTCCTGGCCGATTGTATATATTATGTCCCGGTTAGGTTATATTATTATAAACGAGAAAGAGTCCTGGGATTAATTTTTCTTTGTAGGAAAACTCAGAATTAAGCTAGGTTAGGCACTTATAAGTTAACACTGAATGAGCCGCAGAATATAATTACTTACATTTTAATATCTTCATTGAACGGTTCTTGCATTTCTTCAAAATTCTCCGTAACAATCTGGGTAGATAAAAGCTCATCCCGTCTGCAACGCTGAAAATTAGGCGCGTTGCGTGAGCATAAAAATCTTGAGCTTCAAACAGATCGGAGGAGTCGTACACTGGCTCATGTTTGGTATTTCAAAAACACTAAGCAGGAAAGTCATTGAACTGAGGCTCTGAGATCAAAGTGACCCCTTTTATAAAGGGGCTTGTGACCATCGCACAACACAAGCGCTAGCTTCCTATTCGCTAGCGGTGAATTTTGGACGGGGCTTGACGCGTAGGCCTGCATAGCGGCCAAACAGAGGTCCTGGGCTCCGCCCACAGTGTTGTGATTGGTTGCCCCTTGAAATCTGGGCGTGTGAGATATCCCCATTCGTGGAGAGACGAGAAACGCTTTGTTTTTTGATCTTGTATTCGACCGAGAGAGAGTTGAGGTTGGATTGTGAAACGTTTTATGATGCCTGAAACATAAAAGTAGAAGATAATTAATTACCCATGAAGAAAGCCGCTGTAAAATTTATTGTGTCGTATAAGATTTCCACGATACAATAAATAAATTTAAAAATATCAGATGCGTGCTGGTCGCGGGTGATTAGCCTAAAGTTTACGATCTCGAGAGAATGGAAATAGATTGACCCGACGCTGGGCTGTATAATTTAATGATAAAAAACATATATATATATATTATATATATATGAGAAAAGTTCAGAATGAAAGTGATTGGGTGTTTATAGCCCGTAATTAATTTTTTTTTTTTGTAGAAAGACAAGAAAAACTATGAATTTCAGAGATATATTTGGTACAATTCGCGTATGTTTGAGAGATACGCTAAACTGCGAGTCAATTGCTCGTGAAGTTTTAATCTTTATGATCTCGAAATAATCTCCTGCGGAAAGAGGTTTATTTATTGGAATTTTAAATCGATATTATCTATCGCTTCCGCCAAACTCCACAATTTTCAGAACGATGTTTAATATAATTATATATATATATATATATTATTTTTTCCATAAATATTTATGTCCTTCTAATGTTCAGCTATTTACATCGTTTAATTAGTAAACGTTTAGGAAGGTGTTTGCTTATATCGCTTTCACCTTTCTTCATTTCTCTCCTTTATCATATTCCCTTTCTATTTATTCATTTGTGCTACACATTTTATTGCTACGTGCACCATTTCTCCTGTTTTAATTTGCAGAAGTTACAGATGAAAAAGACCGTAATATTCGATTTAAGTTAGCCGGAGAGTGAGTTAATTAATGCAGCTTCACGTGATTGTAAATTTTGTGTACGCTTCTTATTCTAATTTTTATAGTTTTCAGAATTTTTTTAGATGAACTTTTTTCCGGAACTGTATATATATATAGGCTTTCTTTGGTTTCCGCCCGAATTGTTCATCTGGCGAAGGTCACTCTTTTCGCCCCACCCTAGACCTACTTTTTAGCGGCGATATATATATATATATATAAAAGAGAGCGCGCGAGAGAGATCCCTGCTAGGGCACTCTGGGTACCCATTTATCTACCAACCGTGGAAAGATGTTTACACGAATTTTTTTAGATGAACTTTTTTCCGGAATTGTATATATATAGGTTTTCTTTGGTTTCGATGGTTTCCGCCCGAATTGTTCATTCTGGCGAAGGTCAAGCTTTACACTCCACTTAGACCTACTTTTAAACTGGGAAATATATATATATATATATAAGAGAGAGAGAGAAGGAAATAAACAAACAGATAAACAACATGATCGACTGTTGCAATACAGTTTAACGGGATCCCCTGGTTGCCCCTACCAACCGTGGAAATGTTTACACTCCACCTTAGCCCTACAGTTTAACACGGATCATTGTCACCCTGGCTACCAACCGTGGAAGGACGCGGGAGTTCATTGCAACTTGGGGGATAACTCCGCCTCCAAGTTGCATAACCCCTTGTTGGTAGATAAATGGGTACCCTAGGTGGCCTAGTGGTTAAGACGCTGGGCTGCTGATGGGGCGTGGTTCGGATTCCACGTTAAACTGTAGGTCTAAGGTGGAGTGAAAAGCTTGACCTTCGTCGGAATGAACAATTCAGGCGGAAGCTAACCAAAGTAACCAAAGTATATATTAGGGTGGTCCTTGGCCATAAGGGTAAAAAAAATTGTCTTGAAATGTATATGTCCTACCCCCAAACATTGTTCTATTTGATGAAAAAATTATGTGTGCAGAATTTCCTCGAAATATAATATTTAGAGGTCACTCATAGCACTGAAATTTTAGGACTGCCACCTGTATATCACAACATGGTAAGAGGTAGCATATGCGACGTTCTAGCAGTTGGGATCCCAATAAAATATAACTTTTTTAACCGAATTGCTGGAATCCAGGTCCCCCTTACCCAATGGAGAGTATTAGCCACTCAATTACAGGGGTTTCATGGGAGCCAGCTAGCATCCCACTTATTGTCGCCTGGTTAATGTCGACTTCCGGCCGTCGGGAAATGCCGACCGTGCTCTGAAACTACCTGCAGAAAATACTGCACCTGCTCTTCTTCTTGAGTCAGATGCTGATTGAAGTCTTGAATGAGGGCAACAGCACGTTCCGCGTTGTCGTTCGTAACAGATAAGTTGTTGATGACATTCGTGCCATCTGGTAGTTTTCTCTGCTCTCCCAGACCTCTGGGGCATGCTCCAGAAATTCATCGGGTAATCTCAGTTTTCTGAATAACTCTCTGGCGTTCTGGGTTACAAAATCTTCTAAGCCACAGCCGGCGATGGAATAAGACTCAAGCTTACTGCTTTTGGAAGAATCTGTTTTTCTCTTGTACTTCAATGCATTTACCATCCGTTGTTTTGTTGCTACAGGAACTTTCAGATCGAAAATTGAGAGCGATGCCATCTCCTCTGAGAGATACCAAAGATGGAGTGCGAACTTCGATGAGGTGACCTTGGAAATGTTCTTGTTGGTGTGATATGTAGGCTCTTTAGAAGTTCATTGTCTTGGCGAGGAGCTGAGGCTGCAACAGTGCAGTGAACAACGCTTTCATGTAGATGGTCACTGAAAATGTTCACCTCTCGTAGGTTTTTCTCCTCACAAGCAGTAAGAGGGAACTTAGGTTGAAATAATCATACTTTCAGAGAGTAAATGACCTTAGACATCCACCGAGCATGGTGCATTGCCCCTGGTGCCATAATGGGAACTTCCTGAGAAGGAATGCTTCCGAGAAAGATCATGGAGAGCTCCAGAAACTCCCGGTAATCATCTCTTAATATCTTCTCCTTGAGCTGCTGACCAGCAAATGCAAGGAGATCCGCACTCGGCCTCATTGCTAACTCCTGTGTATGTAACCGCTTGAAAAGAAGTACTTAGGGTACAGATGGATGTTCCACCATGGCAAGCAGTGAATGTTGCCTCAAAGACGAGTTCAAGGATGTGAAGGCGACAGGCGAAGTAAAGCAGACTCTTCTTCAGTTTTTTTCTCCAGAAGGATGCATGCTTCTGAGTGACGACCAGTGTTACTGGCAGTGGTGTCAAACCCCATCCAATGACTCGATCTTGTAGGCCCCACTTTTCTATTTCTCCTACAACTGCATTTACCTGATTTTTTCCAATGCCACTCGGTATCTTTGGAACTCCGAGAAGCTGTTGAACACCAACACCAGATATCAGCACGGAGAGGCGATCAACTTGATTTTTTCCTGTAATGTCTGGCAAGAGTTTTCCGTCCCAGTGCACGATGAGCGGCACAATGACAGTAAACTCCGCCTTCAGAGCCCTGGCGATGTTTCTGCGATGAAGTTGCCGCTGGCGTCTGATTGAAGTACGGTTGATATTGTAATCTTCAATGTTGTAGCCAAGACCCCGTGCTGTCTCCGCGATCACAAAGGCTGCCTTTCTATCAGTTAGTTTTACACAATCCGATGCAGCAGTGGAGGAGGGCGACACAATGTTTGTTGTGGCTCGGCACCTTTTGGATGAAGACGCCCCACTTACTTCTTCCTGGAGCCTGGCTCCTCCATCTTTTTCACCTGCAGATGACCTACTTTCTTCGCTGCTGCTGCTGGAGGCCAATAGGATACTTGTAGATGAGCTTGTTTGCTGGGAGGCATAGCGAAGACGTCTCTTCTCGATAGCTTCTGATCTTTGTGCCCCTCGTTTCTCCTTCTTATGGAGAGTGATGTCGACTTGACCCATGGATCCTTTTCGTCCTTGCTCTCGCTGAGCCAGTAAAAAATCGCCGTCTTCTTGGATGGTAAGGAGAGTAAGGGCATCAGCATGTGCAACATCAAAAAGGTTTTCCAATTCTTCTTTAGGTTGATCCATTCCATATGCAACTTTTTAAGCTTTGACAGCGAATTGTCCTTCCGCCTTGCTGGAATTCGTGCTCGATTCCAAAATTCCTCCACCTGCTGAATGAAGGATGAGCCAGCCTGATCAATAGGCTGCTTCTTGAACATGTGATAATGAAAAAAGACGCTCAAAACTTGTTGATTGGATGGTAGTGTCGAGACAGACAATTCGGTAATTGGGTAAACCAACAAATATAACTTGTCTTTCGATCTAGTCGAAGACATTTTTTAAATTGTAAAATGAAATACAATCCATATCACTTTTCTATAGTAGTCAAAAACACTAACTTTTTCTACAATAATCTGTGAAAGGAAATAAAGTAGTGGTCAGAAGCACAATAAATATAACACAATAAAATGCTAATAATATAAACACAATATAGTGGTTAAAACATATTAAATCTTTCGATAATAATCCCAAACACGCATGTGAGCAGCACTGACCACAACCGGCTGACACGATAAACACGTGTGAACTGATCTAGGCTTTCCGCTACACGTTTATCTCTAAATTGGTCAGAAGAGTAAACTTCAAGGTCACTGAGCGACCTTTTACTCTTAACCTATTTGTAAAATATTTTAAGTACAACAATGACAACAAGACAATGCTTCATCTGATGACCTAACAGAAGTATCTGAAATATTAAGAGCTCAGTAAGAATCATCTTTTAGTATCCCAAAAACTGACAAACTGATATGCGATAGAAACGCGCTCTTTGAAGAAGAACTACAAGAGGAAAGTATAAGGGACTTCAACTTTACGACAGATGATATTACACAAGCTATAGGGAAACTAAAAGCACACTTGGCAGCAGGACCGGACAAATGGAATGCCACACTCATCAAAAACTGCAAGAATGCAATCGCTAAGCCCCTATATTAGGTATGGAGACGATAACTAGACACGAGAGAAATACCGGGCATCCTGAAGAGAGCGAGCATAGTCCCAATATATAAAGGAGATCGATCCGAGAACAAAAAATTGGCCAGTGTCGCTTACATCTCATCTCACTAAAATATTTGAAAGAATAGTTAGGAAAAAAATCTATAACTTTTTGGAAACTCAGAAAAAGTTAAATGATAACCAACATGGATTCCGGTCAGGAAGATCATGCCTATCACAACTAATGGAACACTAGAACATTATTGATGCACTTGAAAGTAATGAAAGCTATGATATAATGTACACAGACTTTGCCAAAACGTTCGACAAGTGTGACCATGCAATCATAATACATAAACTGAAACATATGGGAATAACAGGAAAAGTAGGAAATGGATATATAATTTCCTTAGTGAGCGGCGGCAAGTCGTTATGGTTCAAGGAACATCAGAATCAGAATCAGAGGTCCTCAGCTCAGTACCACAAGGAACAGCATTAACTTCATTACTCTTTATAATCATGCTAACTGACATAGATGAGGACATTACCAGGGACATCACAGTAACATCCTTTGCCGATGACGCAAAGATTAGTAGAAAATTAAGAAACCTAGAGGATATAGGATCTCTGCAAACAGACATGAACAGAATCTATAATTGGAAGGAAGACAACAATATGAAATTTAACGCAGAGAAAGTTCAAGTGTTGAGGTAGGAAAAAGGGAGGACCTAAAATTCATGCCATGAACACTATACCCCAAATGGACAGGAAATTCAGAGAAATTCTAAGGCAAAAGATTTAGGAGTTTTAATGCCTGACGACGCGAAATTTGAAACACAAAATAAGATTGCAGTGAACAGAGGAAAGAAAATAACTGGGCAGATACTGAGAACCTTTAAAGGAAGGGATAAGAATATAATGATTCCTCTGTTGAAAACACTGATCATACCCAAATTGGAATACTGTTCGGTTCTAACAACCCCATATAAAAAAGAAGACATTAGTCAGCTTGAAGAGATTCAGAGAAGCTTCACAGCCAAGATCAATGGGTGCAAAGAACTAAATTACTGAGAAAGGTTACGTGAATTAAACCTATATTCACTAGAAAGAGGAAGAAAGAGATACACTATTATTTACAATTGGAAAATAATGGAGAAACAAGTGGGCGAATATCGCGGCATTTCTACCAGAACATCACAACCTTTAAATAAACCATCCAAATCAGCAACAAGAGATCATTGCCACCTCCACAATCACACACTGCTTCACACCAATTTCAAAATTATCAACTCAGCATACCCACTAACCGACCTCCGCATCATCGATTCCCTATATATCCTTAGTACAAAACCAACCCTCAACGACTATAGTTCCACTTTCAACTTAAACATACAGTAGCTAGATAATTCTTCTGACTCATCACTGAAAAAGAAATCCGCTAACACTCTTCGGCCATTAGACAATTCTGACATGGATACTTCAACACTCAACCATTCCCAACCTTTATACAATCAGATTAACCCCCTCATATAATAACCCGGTAAAATTTGTTTTAAATTTTCGTTCACCTTTTAACCTTTCTATACGTTAACCGTTGTATTACCTCTCTACATTTCATATACCTTTCTAACTTTAAATTACTAATATCATATGACTACATAAATATATTGTATAGAATTTTTTATTCATTATATTTGTTCACTTTTTTACTTTTTATTAATTTAGCACTGATGATGGAAAATGAATTTCCGAAACCTCTGATTAATAAGCATGTACATTGTACAATCTTCTCGTTCTTTTATTCCTCACTAAATATATATATATATATATATATATATTATATATATATATATATATATGGGATTGGATTCAGAATGGTCCCCTTGGGCTCTTTTATGATACACACAGAGCGTGCATGGAAAAAGGAACTCTTCTGGGAAAATTAAATCCACTATAGTCCGAATAAATAATGATAAATGACAAACACTATAGTTTTTTCTTTTTCATGATGTTAGCCCGACGTGGGCAACGGGTTACTCGCAAAGAGGCCCAAAAAACATGGCTTCCCCCACCAGCTATCTGCAAAGCAGATAAGATCCAGCTTTGGGACAGGATCTAGGGTTACAGCTACACCTAACCTACTATATCCAGAACCTCTATATAAGCAAAAGACTCGTTGCATTCACGTCGGATTGAATACATCAAAGAAAAATTGGTAACTATTGTATTTTTAGCCAAAAAACAAAACTTAAACCTTCTTTGATGTATTCAATCCGACGTGAATGCAACGAGTCTTTAGCTTATATTGAGGTTCTGGGTATAGTAGGCTAGGTGTAGCTGTAACCCCTGTCCCAAGGCTGGATCCTATCTGCTTTGCAGATAGCTGATGAGGAAAGCTATATTTTTGGGGCCTCTTTGCGAGTGACCCGTTGCCCACGACGGGCTAACATCATGAAAAAGAAAAACTCTTGTGGTTGTTATTTATCATTACTTATTCGGACTATAGTGGATTTGATTTTCCCAGAAGAGTTCCTTGTTCCATGCACGGTCTGTGCGTATCATATATATATATATATATATATATATATATATATATATAGGCTTAAATAAATAAAGAATATACGTATAGAGGAAGGAAGGCGTTTTGCGAATTTTCGGAAATATTTAAATAATATTATTTCATTTTTGATTTATCTGGCGTGTTCTTCTCGTTATTGCTTCAGTTGCTTGCAAACTTTTCAAATAACACGAATATTTTTCTTATCTTCATAAGTCAATGTCTATATCTATATCTTTACCTGTAATATCTACGTTTATCCATCTCTCTATGTACTTTTATATTTATCTATATGGATAGTCAGATAAAAGAAGGTAGATAGATATATAGATATTTTCTTGGACTGACGAGAAAAAATATATTTCATGGTCGTCCATTAATTCTCTGGCAGCAAATCGTTACCTAATTAAATTTCCAGGGTTAATGACTTAAGTAAATTATAAAATGGAAGGAAAAGACGAGACACTCGCTTCCGGATACAAATTCCACCACAAATAATTCTCGAAAAGAAATTGAAATGTTCTTCCTTGCTTCGCTTATTTATGCAGAATGGCCTTAAATAATGTTTTTATCGCAAATAACTTTCACAAGTATATATATATATATATAAATCCCGCAAATGAGGCGGGATGCTACAGAGGGGGTCGACCATAGGTCGATCCTGATCCGTCGTTCGAACTCATCTAAAGTAAGTGTATACGTATATATACAGGGTGTCCGAGAATTATCTGTACAAGTTTTGGCTGTTATTAAAAGTCAACCATGAAGTGTAGAAATTCCAGTGTTGTCCCATTTTATAGAGAATCTCATTAAGTTTTTTATGATATCAAGTTTTGACAAGTTTTTTAGAAATTCCAGTGTGTCCGAACATTATCTGTACAATTTCATCTTTTAACAAAATTCTTGATAACACACGTAAAATTCTTAAACAAGATTATTTAGAATCTGTATTTTCAAAAGTTTCTTTTATTAAAGTAACGTTGTTACAAACATTCGATATGTGCACCATTAGTGATTCGCAAAACATCCAATCGATACTCCAAATGTTGCCATGTACGCTGCAGCATATCCACATCAATTCGCTCAATAGCAGCTGTGATTCTTGCTTTTAAATAATCAATGTCTGCCATCCACGTACATTTCTACAAAACTTGTCAAAACGTGATATCAGAAAAAACTTAATGAGATTCTCTGTAAAATGGGACAACACTGGAGTTTCTACACTTCATGGTTGACTTTTAATAACAGCCAAAAATTGTACAGATAATTCTCGGACACCCGGTATATATATAGAGTAGGGATGGAAACTAGGAGTCCACCAAGACAAAATATGTATTTTGCTTATAAAACGAAAGGAATTACAAACAACTTATTAAAATAGGGTCTCATTAGGTGCCAAAAAGTTTTAATAATGAATAAATGTTATCAAATGCACAGAAACATTCAAAATAATGAAAATGCTTTAATATTTCCTGTGACCGCGTTGTTTCTTGATTGTTGCCTGAATCTGAGCAGCAGTTGCTGTTCCATCACGTAGAGACGAAAGTTTGATGAACTGATCCTCTGATGGAGTCGTTGTCTTAGATCTACCTGACCTTGGTCTTGATGAACAAGTCCCAGTTTCTTTAAATATTTGCAATGTTCTCTGAACTGCACCTTTCGAAACTCTTAGTTTTGCAGCAATCTGTCGCTGAGATACTCCTTCATGGTTTAGAACAACAATTTGTCCCTTTACTGCTTTACTGAGATCATTTGGCATGTTGAAAAATTATTCAAAATGTTTTTCTGGTGCAGAAAAAATCGCATGAACCTGCAAAAGGAATTGGATTATTAATTTTGTTATTAATGATAATATAATAATATTATATGATAAAATAGAAAGACACTTATTAATTTATATAACAGACTATCAGCAGCAACATCCATTCATGTATTTCGAAACTTTATACAACATTTCAATAAGTATATTGCTTCCAAACCAGGCAGTGATGAAATGTAGTCAAAACTGTCATCTTCGATTTCTTCAATTTTACATGAAAAATATGACTGTAACATGATATTGTCGTAAATAGGAGTTAGAAAGGTGCAAGACCAGTAACCAGTAAAAAAAAGTGGACTCATAGTTTTGACTCCTATACATGTGTGTATATATATATATATATATATATATGCACTAAAATCACAAAATATCACGTGACCTTATTAATCAACAAACAACCACAGGGAAAAGGAAACACAAAGTCCGAGCGCTTTCGTGATATATTCACATTATCAAGGAGGAACAGAAAATGTGAATATATCACGAAAGCGCTCGGACTTTGTGTTTCCTTTTCCCTGTGGTTGTTTGCTGATATATATATATATATAATTTTCACCTGAACGTTTTATTTATTAAATGTGATACGGCCCGCAAGAAAAATTAAAAAGATTGCGAACACTTCCGTCTCTCAGAAGACCTTAACGAATGAAAAAAATTAATGATAGAAAAAGTATTTTCGGGGCAGATTCCAGTGTAGAGTAGATTGTTTTCTATCTTAATTTTATGTTCATTCCTTGAGAAGGTCATGTAAGAGACGAAAGTGCTCGCAGTCGGTTTTCATTTTCGAGGTGGATTTTTATTTCTCATTTGCCGTACAAGAAAAATAGTAAAGATAATGAGCGAAAGTATCGGTTATATTGAGGTGAAATTTGGTGGGGAAAGAATGCGTTCTTTTCAAAATAGGGGTCGCAAGACAACATTAAAGACATTATTCGAAACCTGCTGCCAAAACGTGCTCATGAAAGATTTTGGGGAACCTCTTTTCGTTTACATGTTTTTTAGTTTTCGTGGAGTTGCATAGTTTTAACTTTTTATTTTGAACTCAATTTCTTGTGGACGAAATGTTTTGTGTCCAAAGTGTTTCTGTCAAATAGATTTTTTGAAAAATAAAAAATTCATTCATTTTCCTTTACTTATGGGTTGTCAGTTAATATATATCTATACTAATAATAATAAAAGGACGTGTGTGTGTGTGTGTGTGTGTGTGTGTGTGTGTGTGTGTGTGTGTGTGGGCGTCTGTCTGTTCCAGCCATAACTCCAAAATGGAAGCAGTTACAAACATGAAACTTCAGACACATATTGATCAGGTCCCCAGGTTGGTCATCTGGGTGTTAATAAATTAAATAATTAAAATTACTGGGCCCGAAAGCCCCAGCACCGCGATTAAACTACAGAAAAGAACGCAGCCGTGAAAATTTTGAGTTTCACATTGTGTCAAGATTTCTGAATCTTAAGATTTTATGACTATAGTTTTACTGACCAAGGAAGAGGGAGCTTCTAACAGTGGCTGTATCCTCCAGCGCGGGACACATCAACGCGAAGAAGAGACGACGTCAAACCAAAACATCGACGCGCTGGTGGCCAAACTTCCTCAAATCTCCGTGAAGCGGGCTGTCTACGTTTGGCCAGACTGGCAGTCGACGGCCTGTTGCGTAGCATGGTCAGAGTGCCGATCGGCTTCCGGGGCCAGACCTATTCTCAGCGTGCTCCCCGGACTACTCTTACTCTCCGGCGACATTAAGACTAATCCAGGCCCCAC
Source organism: Bathynomus jamesi (assembly GCA_023014485.1). Taxonomy (NCBI): domain Eukaryota; kingdom Metazoa; phylum Arthropoda; class Malacostraca; order Isopoda; family Cirolanidae; genus Bathynomus; species Bathynomus jamesi. Next base: position 1,002,206 of record JAJOZX010000356.1, on the reverse strand, counting down.
TACAACTTACACACGTCACCATACACAAAGACATAGACACAATAGCACCATGAGACACATACAAAAGTATAATATTAACATATTACAGTACAACGTAGATGGCCTCACAAACAAAATCATGCAGCTTAGGAATTCGTACACAAATAAAACATTCACATAGCACTTATACAAGAAACAAAACTAAAACGCACACACAAAACACCCACCATCCCTGACTTCACGGCGATCCGTCAAGATCGTACTGGGGGTAACGGGGGTGGACTCATCACTTACATACGTAAAAGATTTAGCTACACTGATGCCACCCAAAACATTACAAACACAATCCAAACAGATAACACGATAGAAATACAGGCAGTTAACATTAAAACACGCGCAAAACACACCACACTCATCAGCATTTACATCCCACCAGATAGTTCACCTCAGGTGCCAGCCAATTACAATCCACAGTTACACAATCTGGCCTCTCTCACTAATGTCATCTTAGGCGGAGACTTCAATGCTAAAGACACTAGTTGGTACCTGCACAACCAAAGCAACACCAGAGGCGCCAACATAGCCACACAACTAAACAGCCTCGTCATTCTTAACAATACAGAAGAACATACACACATAACACATCAAGCAGGATACTCAAACTCCAGACATAACGTTCTGTTCCCCCTCACTAGCAACACATACACACTGGAGAACAGAAAAACAACTCTCATCAGACCACCTGCCCATCATCATTACAACACGTTCTACACTCTGCCCCAACAGCCTTTGGCACACTTACAGAAATTACAAGAAAGCTGATTGAGAACAGTTCAAAATACAGACTGAGGAACAATTCACCACATTAAACAGCACACCCATCATAAATATCAATACAACACTCAAGACATTTAATCAGATCATCAATAACACTGCCCAACACCAATTTTGCTGATTTAATTCTAACACCTGTTTTTAGGTAACTTTGGTGTGATGATTTCAAACATCACCTTAGTTTTTGCCTATCACGTCAGGTTTTCGAGCAATCAAATACGGAGATATCGCATTTTGGCAGGGTTATGCCCAATTTTTTTCTTTTCAAAAAATAAGTTTTTACATACTCAGAATCAGCATGGAAAAGTAAACAATTGTGCAGGGAGTGAACTTTAATATACAATGGTAATATTGACACATAAAGTGATTAAAAGTGTTTAAATAAGCAAAAAATGAATCCATGATCATGACGTCACGCTCACACCTGGGGAAATCACAGATACCCAAGATTTTAATATGTTGTACATGACCTTTAGATTTAATGCACAGATTTGCGTATTCCACAGATAAAATTTTAACAGCAAAACAGCTGTTAACGGGTCTCAAAAATCACCAATTTTGATAAGTGCCCTTCATGGATCACCCAAAATAGGCATATTGCATTGCACATTGCACGAAAACCTGATGTGATGGACAAAATCTAAGGTGATTTTTGAAATCAGCACATCAAAATTATCCGGAAAAAGGTCTTAGAATTAAATCACCAGCAAAAAATGTTTTTTTGTTGGGCAGTGTAATGCAAACAAATACATACCCGAGGGCAACATTAGGAAATACAACCCAAATTACACTAGAGAAATAGCCCACCTCATAAGGCAACGTAACAACCTCAAACATAACACAAAAACATCACACACAGAAACCATAAAACAGCAGATACAACAGCTCAACACAGAAATAAACAACAAACTCAAAGAAAAACAAACAGAAACATTTAGGGAATTCATAACAACACTAAACCACTTCACAAATACATCAAGGCTATACAAGACGATAAACAGTATCACCCACTTCCCATTCTAAGTGGCATTCACACCTCACACGCGGCTATCTGTCGCAGCCAAAATAATATCCCAACATATACACAACAAGCTAACATTCTAGTTAATCACTACGCAAAGATAAGTCACTTAAATAGAGACAACAACCAGAAACACGCAGACAGACAAACAGCCAGACACAAGAAAACCTAGAGACTCGACACGACCATTACACCCTTCAATACAGACCAGACCACTGAGATCATCAAAAACATTAAGAATTCGAAGGCTACTGGACCAGACAACATATCTAACATACACCTTAAACACTTGGGCCCACAGGGAATACTAGCTCTCACAAATATCAGCACATATTCATACCAACACTGGATTATTCCTGACATATGGAGACAAGGTAAAATTATTACACTACTCAAACCAAACAAAAATCTAACAGAACCAGCTTCCTATAGACCCATTACTTTACTATGCACACCTTCCAAAGTAACAGAAAGACTAATCTTACAAATCACCAACCCACACATACCACTATCGCCTACTCACCATGGATTCAGATCCCACCACTCAACCACGACATTACTCACTAAACTCACGCAGCACATCATGGATGGCATCAACTCTAGATGACCAGCTCAACGTACAGTACATTATTAGCAACAATAGATATTAGTAAAGCATTTGATGCTATCCCACGCTTCTCTCTCATAAACAAAATACTCAACACAAACATGCACAATAACACTAAAAGATGGCTAAGCAACTATCTTTCAGGAAGATACTCACATATCACATTTATGGCAAGTCATCCAAAAACAAGCTTTTTCCGAACGGGGTCCCTCAAGGTTCTGTTCTCTCACCAACATTGTTCAACTTATACATGCATGACATTCTAACACCCATAGATAACACGCTTACCTTATCATCATATGCAGATGACATCACTCTAACATCCACCCACAACAACATCGACACCACTACAAATAACCTACAAACATACATAAACAGTATACAAGACTGGCTCACACACAATACTGTAGACTGAAAGTAGCGCCCACAAAATCGACCATCACCTTGCTTACAAACAATACAAAAGAACACCAGATAACTCCACAGCTTAGAATAAACACCAACATTCCACACACTCACAGGACCAAAATACTTGGGGTCACATACAACACATCATTATCTTTTGCAAACCACATTCAGGACATTAAAAACAAATGTACATCAAGACTTAACACGCTTAGGGTACTAACAGGCACAAACTTTGGACACCAGCAGGAAACAACATCACTCATATACAAACAATATATTCGCTCAGTTATGGACTATGCTAGCCCATGCTAGGCACCCATTATCTCAAACACACACATAAACACCTTACAGACAATACAAAACAATGCACTTCGTATCATTACAAGATATACTCAAACAACACCAATAGAACACCTGCACACAGAAACAAAAATACTGAAAGTTAGGGAACATTTAGACATGAGGGGAACACAACTCATGGCAGCAGCGACAACTAACCCACAACACCCTTGTCACTACATGTACAATCATTCACCGACAACTCGCACCATTAAGGTAACACCAGAGAGACATTGTAACCAAATACTCCATTTCATACGACGCCCAACAGACATCACACAGTACAGAAAACACATACACACACACCTAACCCACAAAGCACTGACACGACTCGGTCCGAATGCGGTCCTAGGTGCGAAGCCGCCACCCATTAACAGGTCAGAGATCAGCCTGAGCAGATCGGATCGAGTTAACTTAGCACGATTCCGATGTGGACATCGCCCCAACTTACGGATATATAAACACAGACTAGACAACTCCACAGACGACACCTGCCACCTGTGCCAGGACACACCACAAACAATTGAACACATTATGACAGACTGTACCTCTCTAGCACAACAACGAACACAACACAACATCACTAGTGCGCTGAACCTCTGGTCCACTCCGGAGAGGGCGATCGGTTACCTGCGTGCCGCCGGCTTGCTCGATCAGGGTGGGCTGATCGGCTAAACAACAACAACAACAACTGACCAAATAATTGAACCCCCAGTTACTGTCGGTTCAATTATTTGGTCAATAAAACTATAGAAAAGAACACAGTCATGAAAATCTTGAGCTTCACATTGCCGCCCGTAATAATCTACAACCACTAAAAATAATACATGGAAAAGTGAAAAAAATAAAAAATATAAAATAATAAAGTTGCACATCGTCTTGCTATAAAACGATACATTACAGGTGAAAACGATATCTGTAATAGTATATGTGTCACACTATTTAGTTCCCAAAGTAGTATGACTGCAAAATGTTCGAGGGCATATGCAATTGCAATGGTGATCAATTGTTGCGAGGTGCCAGCCCCTTACCCCCTGAGGGTGGGGGCATTGGGGATAAGGGTGGGGCGTAACGGGCGGGGGAGTGGTTGGAGGTAATGGCGGAGAGGGGTGGGGTAGTGGTGGAGGGGTCGGGGTAATGGGGGGTAATGGGGAGAGGGGTGGGGGTAATGGGAGAGAGGGGTGAATGTAATGAGGAAGAGGGGTGGAGGTAATGGGGAGTGGGTTATGCAACAAGGGGGGTAGGGGTTAGCCCCCAAGTTGCATAAAGGAGGGCGAAGGGGTTTTGGGAGAGAGGGAGAATGACCTCCCCCAAAGGGGTAACCCTAACGTGCCCTCGCTGTAGTCGAGTTTGCGAAGCACAAGCCCCGCCGAATGCTCTGCTTGTAATCTATAATAATAAAAGGATGCACTTCCAAACATCAAACTTCACACACATATTGATTAGGTCCCAGGTTGTGCGCCTGGGTGTTAATAAATTAAATAATTAATTTTAAGAAATTAAATGACATCATCAAGA
>JAJOZX010000356.1:845000-992500 GCA_023014485.1 Bathynomus jamesi | reverse complement strand
TGTTCTACAGAGCACTCTCATCATCATCTTGAAAACAGGAGAAGCTTGAACCAGGTGTAATTGTTAGGGATAAAAAGTTCTTGGCTGCTCTGGACCGCACTGGAACATCTGCAAGAGCTGCTATGCACATTGTGGCACCTGCCCTTTCAGCTGCTGGAGTGGAAATTGAAGAGATCACACTTTCATCATCCTCTATCTACAGGTCTCGGCGATCAACACGGATGCAGATGGGAGACATTAAAGCCAGTTTCCAACCAAATACCCCTTTAATAATTCATTTTGATGGAAAGCTTCTTCCATCCATGCATGGGGTAAGATTGATGTAATGCCCATTGTTGTGACTGGTGCAGACGAATTAGAAAAATTACTGTCTATTCCAAAGCTTATTTCTGGAACGGGAGAAGAAATGGGGAGAGCAGTTTTAGATGTCTTGAAGCAATGGCCACAAGTAAATGAGTGGGTAGCAGGCCTTTGTTTTGATACTACTGCAAGCAATACAGGTATCCATGCTGGGGCTTGTACCATCATCCAAAAGGCCCTTCAGAGATCACTCCTTTTTCTGGCATGCTGCCACCATATCCACGAGCTTCTTATCACTGCAGTTTTTGACATGTTTTTCTCTTCTTCGGGTCCACAAATTCCCTTATTCAATCGATTCAGAGATTGTTGGGATAACATTGATCAGCAGAATTACAAGCCCTATGAACCCAATGATCTCACCTCAGAATCTTTAGATCATTGGATCTTGAAGCACAGAGACAAGCTTATTTCTTTCATCAACTCCAAACTTCAAGAGGGCCACACTCGAGGTGACTACAGGGAATACTTAGAACTTGCACTTATCTTCCTTGGTTGTCCAATGCCTAAAACAAATAAAGGCTCTGATAGCAGATTCCACTACCCAGGAGCTTACAGCAGCGCTAGATGGATGGGAAAGGGCATCTATTCCTTAAAAATTTACTTATTTAGGAACCAATTCCTTCTCACCCCTCATGAAAAACAAGCTCTGATACGAATAAACGCCTTTTCAGTGACAGTTTATCTTCAAGCTTGGTAGACATCTCCAGTTGGAATTGATGCTCCAGCAAATGATTTGGCCCTCCTCAAGATGCTACATATCTACAAGATCCAGGTTGATAAGGAAGTGGGTGCTACAGCCCTCAAAAAACTTCAGAACCATGGTTGGTACTTGAGTGAGGATCTTGTAGGATTTGGCTTTTTCTCAAACCTCGTGACTGAAGATGATAAGGTTCTAATGCTCCACAACCTTCACCACGCGCCTCCTCGAAAAGTGAGGGCAAGAAAGGTGGACCCCCCGATTGTTGCAAAACCCCAATGACTTAAAGATTACCAGTTTTGTCACAACTCAAACACAAGACTTCTTCAAGTGTTTGAAAATAGAAATTCCCAAGAAACTTGAAGACATTGAGGAGCACCGTAATCGGGTCATGGCAGTCAAAGTAATCAACGACTGTGCTGAACGAGGAGTCAAACTGACTACAGAATTTAGTGAGAAGCTCACAAAGAGTGAGGAAGAGAGACAACTGGCCTTTCAAATCATTGAAAATCAGAGAAAGGAGGTCCCTCAGCCACTGAAATCCCTATATTCTTAATCAATATATGTCTTAAATAGAATTTAAGTCGCTTTGTTTTAAAACATATTTTTCGTTCAGTCTTATATTTGCTCTAATTATCCATTAATGTAAAAGAAGTGCCATCTGAGGGGTGCCTTTTTATCATTCAAATAAAATGATATTTTGTCTATTTGTTTTTCTTCCTTTATATAAAAAAATAAAAGTGTGTGCGTTTATCAAAATTCAATTTGAAAAATTACCATATAATCGTGAAACGGTCTAATTATATATATATATATATATATATATATATATATATATATATGTATATATGTGTGTGTGTGTGTGTGTATATACTGTATATAGTATATTTAGGGCGGTTCAAATAAATGAAAATTAAAAATTGAAGCAAGCATATACTTTTTTTTATTAGACTTAAGAACATAAAACTCTGAGACGAATTTGAGTAGAATCCAAGATTATTTACTCGGTGCTCAAGCATTAGAATATGTACAGTGGGTGAATTGGATAAATAACATTTAGATAATCAATGAATTCGCACAATATAACGTTCAGTGATGGTACAAATGCATTGATATCACTTTAATATCATACATGAAATCTAGTCGCCTGAACATTTACAGATGGCAATATCGACTTATTCTAGTCAGGAAATTAGTGCCGGTGCATTTCCACTACGTGCAAGAGGAACTGCTTTTGAGTCTCGGCTTGCATTGAAATTCTTTATCATAGAGACGCCCCTTTCAGCACTGTCGTTGATAACATTGAGTCTTTACATGGATAGGAGGGATCGTCTGTCGTCTTGGTGATTTTTCCACTCAGCAGATGTCCTAAGAACCCTCGGCTGATCTTGAAAGTATCAAATAACTTGAATGACGCTGAATCGACAAAGTCTGAGAGATTCATCCTCTCTACTGAAATGTTTCCTTTGTATTTTCTCCCATCTTTCTTTAGTGTTCCTCTCTGTAATAAATTTGCTGCCTCAACCATTTTCATCTTTGTTTTCCGACAAGTTTTCAAACGAAACAAAGCCAAACCAGGAGGAGATTGTAGACACCAATCGAGCAGGAAAGTACTCCCGGGGAACGTTAGGCAGGAGACAGGGAATGCTGGAACTCCCGTTTCTCCTGTCACTGTCCTCCTTAGCAATCTAGGAGTAATCAAACATGAGCGTGAGCAATCACTAAAAGTTTTGCTACCAAGTAGAAATTTGCCATGAAGGTTTTTGTAAACAAGTAGACTTAAACAATCCACCTGCTCAGTGACTTACCTGCAATAAAATTTCACCCCTATTACATGAATCGCCCTAATATATATACATACTGTACAGTATATATGGGGCCAAGTGATTTTTATTTCCATTCTCCATATCCTTAAATGCATTTTGTGGGTGAAGCCTAATCCATACCGAATTCTTCGCTTCATCTCTCTCTCCACAGCTGTAAATCATCCAAGCACCCGCTGATTGCAATTCCCTCTTACCTCTTTTTCGACAGATGTACAACTATAAGGCTTGCTCAGATATGTGTATCCTCTATGGCATCACACATACACACACACACACACACACACAATCGAGTTGAAAAGATTGAAAGCCCTTACCCGACGTCCCCGCCCGCTCCCGCAGCGCCCATACCCTCTCACGCAACGCCCACATCGCATCAACAGCATCTCCCAACTCTGGTCGCGTTCCCGAAGTCCCACTAGCCATTTGCGTACTGTGTTTCCTCAATTTACTAAAACACTTCTCCAAAAGCTATCAACTTTAGCTAAACTACAATTCATATTATTGTCAAACATTCAAACATTTCCATCTGGTATCTATTTTATTATTTCAGGAGGAAGGTACCTAACCTATTCAAAAATCAGTAAAAATTTAGAAACAGCTTAATTCCTCAGTGGGTTCACCCAGAATTGCAGCCAGAAGGTACGAGAGAGAGTGTCTTTTACTTCACTTGGATAAAATTACAGTAGTAGTTCCTTATAGTCATGGATGCATTTTTGTTAGCACAGAAACTTTGTACTTCCTTTATTGGTTTACCTCTCATTTTGAAACTACTATCAGATGCCTAATTAGAGCTTTCATGGGTAAGATATATACCCTGATAAACTTTACTCATCACTCGATGATTATGTTACCATACAGTGCCTTCAAATTGGACTCAATAAATGCTCTCTCCTCCCATCTCATTCGCAGCTGAAAATTCCCCTGCTGAAATCATAAAAACCTTAATCGCTCTATGAAACTTTACACTCCGTTAATGAAGTGGTTTCCCAGTTGTTAGACCATGATACTTTCACCTGCAATAATAAAAGAGAGTTCTGTGTTATACATGGTATTCGTACATCCACTTAACACTTAGCAAAAACTAGGCCTAGACCTTTTTTATTTTCAAATCAGATTTGATGCCTATGGTACAGTACACAGTGAAATTCTACTTTATCAAAGATTACTACAGGCAAGATGCAGAATTTCTAAATTATTAGAGATGATCTTTTCTGTCTTTATATTCTATTCTCTGTTGTATGTTAAAATTAGACCAACTGACACGATTATTCATTCTTGCTGAGTTCTCGTTATGTCAGGTATTACATAAGTTGGTGAAATTAATTATCAACTGCAAAATATAAACATTCATAAGCATAACATTCTTGGTAGAGAGAGCAGTCACAACTTTTTGAGAAAATTAATTTTCCCACAATGTGAGAGCTAGTGTACCCCAAGGACCATCTTTTGCTTGAAGGTTAACAGGGTAAATGATCAATTCAACCCAAACCAAGAGCCAACAAACAGGAGTAAACCAAAGCTTCACCATCTGATCTGAAAGTAACATAAAAATTTTTAATACACCATAACGATTTCAAAACTTTCCTTTTCATATATAAAGGATGGAAACCATGATAAAACGAACTGAATTTAGCTAAGATGTACGAGTCTTCTCTCAAATATATGATCTTCAACTGCAAATGCCATAACAGAGAGATCTGATGTTGACAAGGGAGAAACAAGAAAGTGAATGATAGAGGAATGAAAATTCTGAGCATTAACATTTCTTAAAAATGAATTATCTAAGCCTTTAGAATTAGCAAAGTACCAAAAGCTTTTGTGTAAAAGAACACTTTATTAAACTTTGATGCAAATCATGATTTATTTACATTTTAATCATTCTAGTGATGACTGATGTAACGATTAAAACATTTGAAAGATGTGAGTAGTTTGACCGCAAAGGGAGAGAGTGCAATGCAATTGCAAATGTTGATCAATGTTGCAAAGAGGGAAGGGGTTTTGCAAGAGGTTATGCAACAATGGGGGTTATGCAACAAGCGGGAGGGTTTATCCACCAAGTTACAATGAACTCCCCCAGTAAGCTGGGTAAGACCTCTTTGGGGAGAAGATGGGACGGCCTCACCCCCCCAAAGGGGTATACCTAACCTAAGAGAGAGAGGAGGAGGAGAGAGAGGAAGAGACCATCCAGCTTCCACAAGAGGCAGAAGCTCAATGATTGATTATACTCCAACACTTGACTTAGAACTTGAAATCAGCCAGTTGGCGTAGAAGCCAGTGCCTCCAGGCATTATCAGCCAGTTGGCACAGTGTATACATCGTTTGGACAAATGCACGTACACCCACGACTATACGCCCATAAAATATCACACACACACACAACTATATGCGCGACTATATGCGCCGGGTTCGAGACCCGGTGAAGGTGCATCCTACCACACAAACGGTTGGTAGATAACTGGGAACCCTGGGTATCCTAGTGGTTGCTGGATTCCCCGTTAAGCTGTAGGTCTAAGTTGGAATGTAAACATCCTTCCATACAAATTGGTGGTAGGTAAATGGGAATCCAGGGTATCCTAATAGTTAATACGCTGGGCCCCGTTAAACTGTATTGCAAGACTCGGTCATGTTTGTCTGTTTATCTGTTTGTTTATTTCATCCTCTCTCTCTCTCTCTCATATATATATATATATATATATATATATATATATATACATTCAACTGCAAAGAACACGCAGTATAAATAACGGAAAGAACGACGCTTGTATAGGAGATATTCCGCGCAAGACGAGAGAGAGAGAACGAAACAAATGAAAAAATGAGGTAACCACCCGATATATATATATATATATATATATATATATATATATATATTAAGAGCTATTTTCCAGGTTTTTGGCGATTTATTTTTCAGAGGAACTGGACACAGATATCTAGAGATGGGTGTAAATCCCTCATATATATATATATTATTTATGCCTGACTTCTGAATATACAGGGAGCGGAATAAGACGGTTCACCGAGAATGACGGAAGCACCTTGTGAAAAATAATATGTATCAGTTACTACAGAAATTAGCACAAGAAGAGCTTTTAATATCGATAATAAACTTCCCTTCGCTGGGACCTTATTTCTACTCTTTAGAAATCATAAAGATTAAACTCACACGTTTATGATACATCCAGTCTTCACGGGCAATTTATTTTCCAGTTTAGCGCTTCTCTATCTCTCAAACATACGAGAATTGTACCCGAATTCCAAATTTATTTTCGATTGTCACTAAGATCCTTCCTTTTCTGACTACCTGACAGCTATACAGCTGATGCCCTAAAACCCCAGTTTATAGTACGGTAGATCGCACCTTCACGCACAGATGATTTTTCCAATTTTATTTAGATGGATGATCATAAATTTAAACCGATACGATCAGCCCTCGATTGCCAAATTTATTTTCCAAACAAAGCGTTTCTCTCTCTCCACGATTGGGTATATCTGACACGCCCCAGATTCCACAGGACATCCAATCACAGTACAGTAGGCGGCGCATGAGAACGGCCCAGGACCTCTGGTTGGAGGCTAGGCGCGCTTATACGTTAAGCCCCGCCCAAATTTCATCGAGGGCCAATAGGAAAATCGCGATTCGGGTATTGTGGGATGTTCACAATTACTACCCGTCTATAAAATTTGACATTTACGATCTGTACCGTTTTAATTACGTCGTAGTTAACATCTTAACATTCGTTCTCTATTTATTACCCGGTTTGCGGATTAACTAATTCGGTTTAACATTTTCCTGCGTGTTATTATGTTCTTATGTTAATCTAGCTAACTCCAGACAATTGTATTGAACCTAAGGGGACGTGTCTTTGTGATTAGCGGTTAATATATACGGTTGGGTAGCCTAGTGATTAAGACGCTGGGCTGGTGGTGGTCCACGTTAAACAGTAGGTCTAAGGTGGAGTGACAAGCTTAACCTTCGGCAGAATGAACAATTCGGGTGGAAGGAAAACCAGGGTTGACCAAGGCAATGAATAACGGCATTGAATATTTTGTTAAATTTGCCCGGGCGTCCTAATCAGCATTTTCTATTTAATTAAACTTTAATTTAGTTTAACTTTAAAAAATTAAGTATGAACTAATCATGTTAATTTCTCCAACGAACACCAGGTCATCGAGGAACTAATGTAAGTTTTTTGTCTACTCGCATTTTATAGTAAATGTCTCATTAGCAGGTATCCTCACTTATAGCCTAGTTTGCATTAGCCCTGAGCTTTGATTTCTGAATACAAATCGATTTATGAAAAAATGGACTTTAATTAAAAAGAATTAGTATGAACTAATCATGTTAATTTCTCCTTAAAGGACCGATACGGAGCTCGATCGTGTTATAACAACTTTTCGTGACAGCTTTGATGAAAGGGGAAGAAATAATTTGGAGGTTTTACGGCACAGCCAACCCGGTGACCTGAATACTGGGGTCGAGGTATTGGTTCACATCAGGTCCGGTGAATGCCAGGTCATCGAGGAACTAATGTAAGTTTTTTGTGGTTAAGAACAAAACACATTGTATTTTCATTTAATTTATTAAATGGTAGAAAGCGTGTACAAAGCGGCTTACAGAACTGGCGTACATTAAATAAAACCAACATTAATGGAGACAGTTGTGTATATACACACGTAAAACTTTACACAATATAGCTACAAATATATATACACCTTTACACAATACAAGGAGTGCGAACAAATGGGAACCTTTTTTTATTTGTCTGCATATCATTTCATCATTCATTTCAGTGTCGCACAAATCGAATAATTTTAAAAAAATTATAAAACCCTTCCTACGTGACATGTGCAGGAGAATTGAAAGGTAATACAGGCCACAAGTATTGCTAAAATATCCTTGGAAACGGTAAGGATTCCAGACAATTTCAGGGACATGTATCTGTTCGATAAATTGTACAACCATAGGGTCACTCCAGGGTTGAGTGCCGAGTGAATAAAAATAGTACATTCTTCCCCTATTTTTAAAATAGATTGCAAACTAAAGAATTCCCACATTACCAACAATGTCGGTGTTCACGATAATCCCATACCAATCTCTCGTGGTTGGCAATTTCAATATTTCATTCTTCGCAAACACGCCGACAAATTTGGAGCGTGTGATTCGGTCACTTTTCATTACTCTCTGGAGTGTATTCGCGTCCATTTTAAAAGTCTGTGACCACGTTCCTGAAACGGTCAACTTCTATTAGAGCCTGTGATTCAAGGTACACGAGTACACTAATAGGCGCGTCTATAGGGTTGGCAAATCCCAACCTGACTAAGATGTTCCCACTTTGTTGTGGACTTAAGTGTATTTATACTAGCAGATAAGTCAGGGGTAATATCAAATGAGTAAAGGTTAAATTCTTCCAGAAATTCTTTCTGCGTTACACCAAACCCAAGCTCGTCACAGGCACCGGCATTATGAGCCTGACTACTATAAGCTCTCGCGCAGAGCGGGAACACAGCGTCTGATGAGTAATCAGCAATCATACGTCCCACTAATGCGACGCCATTTACGTATAGAATTATATTTTTAAGGCCAAAATTCTTGAATTTAAAGACGCTCTTTTTATATTTTCCATTCGTCGAAGCGTGATCCTGCATTCTAATTAATATCCTTTTAGGTAGAACTCCCAGGGCCACGTTTTCTAGCTGCTTCGAGGCCAACCCGGAGGGCACCGTGTATAGTTTGATATGTACCCTGTTAATTTGGTATTTTACTGTTGCGTGTATTAAATTTTTTTCAATTTCTACATATTTCGGGGAACTTAATTTCACTCACCGTACACGTAAATATGTTTCCATAATGTGAATCACAACGGGTTTTGCGCCCTCTTCTTGATCAGGTCCCAGATTTATGCAGAACTCTGGACTCCTGCGGTTGAGCTTTAGTTTCAGGTCGACGCCGTTCATAAGCAGTTTCTCCTGGAACATGGAGTCTGTATAAAGACGCTCAAAACATTCGTGTATCTTTTTTTTTTAATTTTTAAATTTATCCTTTATACTATTTTCATCTTTATTCTGATAATATCCCTCTGCGGTAAAAGGTATCCTTCGATTCTTTTGAAAAGTTGAGGATATTTTCGAGATAGGGTCGTAGGTGATAATAACCCGTTCTGCCGAGATGTTAATCTGATTTAAATGCGCCTCACACTGGCTGAATATAGAATGTAGAAAGTTGGTTTTAGGGTATGCAGAGTAACTATCATCGCAGTCCGTTCCATCTGAGTGGGCTATACGCGGTTTAGCGTATATGTGCATGCAGCTCGGATAAAAAAGTATGGGCCTGAGCTAGACGCACTCGGCGAACTAATTGTGTTTAATGGGTTAATTGTAATAAAGTCGCTATGCTCCATAGAAACCTGAGTAGGGGGCATATCAAAGAGGGACAGTTCCGATTTACAACATTGTGAACTACACGGATGGATGAAACGCGCCATGACGAGTCAGAAATAGTACCACCTCTCTCGACAAGTAGTAATCAGTTTGTGATTCGTGAGAGTAATGTCCTCAGCTTATATCACTTAAAAAAATGATCAGCCATAGGCATCATACGCTTAGAACACTTCTTTTTTGATGTCGTTTTACGTTTAGCGCCACGTGTTGGTAACCCCTTTTTCCTGCCAACCCTCTTCTTTCCATCACCACGCATTTTTCTCTTTGCATCTTTGATGATTTCGTCCCGTGTACGTTTTAAATGTTTTTTTAGCTTCTTTAGGTTTAATTCCACCCATTATGGGCTCTGCCGCGTTAAAATCTGATTATAACGCCTTCCTCCCTAGGTATCTAGCCCCCCTCTTCAAGAGTGGGACAGCGGTAAGTAGTATGGGTGAAAAAAATGGACCCAAGTCCACTCCCACGCTGATATCTCACCCCTCGATAGACTCTGAAAGGCCTTCGGGTCATTATAACTGAAAGCGACGAAAGTGTAGCTTCACTGTTAGGCTCCCATCACCGAATGGGAAAATTTTTCCCTCAATCGTTCTTATATATATCGAGATATTGTGTAATAGATTAGTCGCAACTTTCACATAAAGGGGCTTGTCATATGTAATGCTCAAACTTTTCCCTCTATCGTTGGGGATGTGTGAAATGCGCAGCAGGCGCGCCTGGGTGTCCCCAACAAATTGATGCTCTAGGATATTGCTGTAAATATAGCACATGTCTGGGTATGGAGAGCTTTCACCCAATTTATCCATCTTCAGCTGATACATTAAGCTGGACAAGTCATGTTGTGCCTCGTGAAAAGTATCTCTTTGTAGAGCTGCACTGTATCAACCCTCGGCCACAATTGTGAATAGCTTTTTGTCTTTAATATTTCTACTAAGCGTTGATTTTAACTTCAACGTGAGTGCAGGCGTGTCTATGTTTACGACTTCAAAAAGTAAATCGGTTGTCAGGTACGACTTTTCAAGACTCTTGTTTAACCCCGTCACAATGTCCATGGCTGTCATAATGACCGGTTCCTAATGATATATTTGTGCTATAGTACTGTACCTCACCGAACTGGACTGATCGCATAGTATTGTTTAAGGTTATGCATAATTTTTCACACTCATCGATCCTTCTAAGGATCAGACATATGATTTGCCCATTTTCAAGAGTTAAAAATTTGGTGACTAGCTGGAATTCACAAACATCAACTTCGTACGAATTACGTTCTAACTCAACGGGCCCATGGAGTTCTGTTACAAAGTTGGCCAGGGTTTTGTTAGGATGTAGAGAAAAAGAAGAGGATGGGAGTGTGACATAGAAGTGGCTAGGCGCCTTGTTGCATATTATTTAAGCTTCGTTATTGCAGTAGCTTTTATGTAGGTGTTAAAGCTTTCTGGGTAACCTAGCCATTTCACCAGGCACATTTTTCTCTTTCCTGAACCTTTGCTGCCTAAAATTTTTTCAATTTTAAACACACTTTTTCCTAAATTAAATGTCACTTTCTGCAACTCCTTGCGGTAAAAGCCTCCAGCGATCTCTTCCCCATTCAAATCTTCAACGTAATACATCATTATCTCGCCTTTAGGTCTCACAGCACTAACTTTAAAAATCTCACGTGTCCATCCTTGCTCAAATCCCTTCGCGAATTTATTTCCCGAACGTGATAGCCTTACATAATCATTGATTTTGAAATGTGTAGAGTGTGGTGGCGGTGCTCCATCTCTTCTCGACTCTGCGCGTACCTCTTTCTAAAACCTCATTAGGTGTTGTGCCGATCGTACGGTGATGTGAACGGTGGTATGACGAGGCCAATGACCCCAGAATATTTATATATCTGTATGTGTTTTTATGTGTAAAATAGCGATGCATGCGTTCCTTTATGGTACGTTGAACTCTTTCAGCTAAAGAGGCCTTATGTATAGAACTGCTAGTGTAGTAACTGATATTAAACTCTGTCAGCATGTTCTGAAAAGCGCGGCCTATAAATTCTTTCCCCATATCCGTACAAAAATAGCCAGGAACCCTATCTTCTTTCAACATCAACGTTTTGGTAGCTTTAGCAACTGTTTCAGGCGATTTATTTTTCAGAGGAATTAGCCACAGATATCTAGAGAATACATCTATTATGAATAGGATGTAGCGGTAGCCGTCATTATACACTGAATATCTTTGCATGTCTGTTAAATCTGCTTGCCAAATAGAGTCAATCGAATCCGCTGTTGTCTTGGCTGTTTTAAACCTTTTTCTCACTGGTTTATGAAGTGTATAAGCATCCTGTTCCCGCAAAAACCTTTCAAAAATCTTTTTTCCCTACTCCGTAAACACCTCTTTATAGTCTATGAATTAAAGCCGCTATAGGAGGCGGGGTTAGAAATGTCATAATAAAGTTTTCTTAATATGTTAGCCATTTGCGTATTTTAGAGACTCGCGGATAAGGTTGGGCGTTTGTTCTCTTCTTTCTCCTCTTCAGAGATGCTACTGCTGTTGGTGATAGCGTACTCAATTGTGGCACATGCGAGACTTGCTCCAAGTCTTTTAACCTATTCAGATTTCCTATCAATGTTTTGGGGACATTTATTTGTTGTAGTCTTGCTTTAATATGCTTCCATCCTGTTGGTGAGGGCTTGTCCCACTTTCTCACCAGATCATGGACAATGTCGACGATATTGGATCCCTGTACCCTTGTTCCTTCAGCAATGACCTCGCCTGTATCGGCTCACTGTATGATGGGGTCCTCACTCAATAGATTATAAAGACTTAAGTCCTTATTCCGCAATGTGTGTGGGAGACTACTTTTTAACACATGCTCGATGTGTTCCGTTCCGTAACTCTTTGGTTGGTCAGCTCTAACGTCGGGCCCAGGCCCTATGTCGCCATGCTCATCGTTGCTCGCGCTATGCCTAATAACCACGGGGGAGCTCTGTCGGATTCTTATCTTCGTACTCATGAAGAAATTTCTGCAAACCCTCTTGGTACAAGATCCTCTTCTCATCAGGTGACTTTTCAGTTTAATATGGCTAACAATTCGCTTTCCATTATTTTAAGCCCACTTTTACGGGGTTCTAGAACCGTGTCTGGATTCTTTGAATTTTGCAATGAAGCATACACCTCGTGCGGAATCACCACCACTTTCTTCATTATATCAATCCAGTCAGTAAAGGTCCCAAAACTGAAAATAAGATGGGAGGAATGATCCCCTCTTTGTACAATAATTCGCTTTTTCTTACCCACAGTGTAACTTTTACGAGCGAGCGCACGTATTATTTTCTTGTAACGACGTAAGCGAGCATTCTGAGGGGGTTTCATTGGCACATTACATTTTATAACATTAAGGCAGATTTCTCAGATGCATTTTAAAAAGTCGGAGTCGATATTTTTAACAAACATCTGTTGCAGTGCCCGGGGCAATCGTTGATAGATTTTTATTAATTCACGATATTTCTTCAGCCTATTTGTCATTCTGCAATATACACCGTTTCAGGTTCGTTTGGTAATATATTTGTTCTTAGAAGCACCCTAAGCGTGTTTCGCGGGTGAAGGTCACAAAGCAAATATCCGTAACGCTGACTTGTGGCTTCTTTATAAATCTCCAAAAACTCCTTCCGCTGATTCGGGAACATTCGACTGGCTAATTTGTGACACATTTCTACGTTGTGCGAATAAGACTAGATATTCTGCATTTAGCGACACATCGCGCATGTATCTATTTTTGAAAAGTACTGTAGATTCTGGTTGATGAAGAATACGCTTATGTTAAGATGGTGGGAGAACATTGTAAATGTCTCGGCAAACGTTTTATCCATTTCCAACATGAGATCGTCAATTACAATAACTGTATGCTCAATTTAGGGTGGATCGATTTTACATTTTTTTCGATTTCCATATTCTAATAGGGACAAAAACTTGCGCATGCATGAGAAAATCGCCTCTGCAAAATCTTAGCTTAATAGGTAATCATCTTCTGCCCCCGGCAGAGCGATGAAAATCATATTTTAGTAGTCAAAAACGTATTTTTCTTATAATTTTTAAAATATTTCAATATGCATCAAAATTATTCCTGATAACTATAAAGTCGATGAAAAAGACCTCATATGATCGTTTTTCCAAGCGCGTTGTCCTACGTTAATATCGTTTGCCCCCGGCAACAACGACAAATGTTGAAAAAATAGGTAATTTATATACATATTTTCAGATCTGCTCTTTGTCTTAAATAATGCATTTATATATTTCCCATAGCATTTATATCGTTGCTTAGGCATGAAATAACACATACACATGCCTATTACACGGTAATGAATTATCACTGCGACACCTCATTCAAGACTTGGACGGCAAAACAACTGGGCCAATGGGCTTTACTGGACCAGTTGGAAAACAACTGAACGACTGCGAAAAACTTCCAATTACAGAATTCGATGCCATTCCATCTCCCGACATTGACATAGATGATGCCGAGTTGAGCACTGACCAAAAATATTTGTTAGGCATCTACAGAGCAGTGTCGAGCGTTAGCTGCTCTTCAGCTCTCGCGGCTCGAAATCCAGGTAAGATGGCGCATTCCAGGTGGCTGACAACAGCAAATAGATTTCTGCGCGTCTATGTTTCAACCAGTGAACCCTCCAGCACCTTCAACGAAATTGTGCGATTCATTATGACAGTTTACGCACCAATTTGGTTTAAGATAAAGAAAAACTCCAGTTTCACTGAGGGCGCAAAACATTTTTTCGAAATGATGCGTCTCTCTCAGACCATGCCTCAAAGATCTAAGACAATCGCCAACAAAGTCCTCCGTAGAAATTCTTTCTTTGCTCACCCAGAAAATATTTTGATCTCCATGCTACATGCCGATGAGCAACACATAAGAGAATTGGGATGGAGAAGAATATTAAAAGCACGATCAAAACAATCACCAGCGGGGGAAATTCGAGCCTTCGCCATGCCTGAGCTGCTCTACGATAGTCAAAACTATTACGAAATGATCAACTGGCAAACGGCTGAGGTGACCGAACCCCCCGTTACAAAAACAATACCTGATACCCGAATAAAAGAGTTTGTTGAGACGGGAGACCAGCCTGATGGACTGATCCCACTATTCCCTTGTCATACTGAAGCGGTCGAGAGACTCATCAAATTAGTAACCGAAGCCTCTGCCAGTGTAAGTGGAATAGAAGAGAGGGACGGATTCATCCGCTCCCGTCTTCACTCCCGAACAAAAATTCCACGATTTGATTCTAAGAAAGATTACCGTATGTAAATCGACATGCAGCCAAAGGAAGGGTGGTTGGGGCTGGATAGGGTGGAACTCGACGTACAGCCACCTCTTCGTGGTGAGTTCTGGGTTGCTAATTTTATAAAATTAGCAGGCGAGGAGCTGTACTTAGTACTTATCGTACTTATAACATCGCATTAACGTAATTATAATCCACATTTAGACTTTTCTCGGGGACAGAAGATATTACTCTAGAGTCATAAAATTTTGCGTGTGTGTTATTTCATGCCTAAGCAACGATATAAATGCTATGGGAAATATATAAATGCATTATTTAAGACAAAGAGCCGATCTGAAAATATGTATATAAATTACCTATTTTTTCAACATTTGACGTTGTTGCCGGGGGCAAAAGATGTTAACGTAGGACAACGCGCTTGGAAAAACGATCATATGAGGTCTTTTTCATCGACTTTATAGTTATTAGGAATAATTTTGATGCATATTGAAATATTTTAAAAATTATAAGAAAAATACGTTTTTGACTACTAAAATATGATTTTCATCGCTCTGCCGGGGGCAGAAGATGATTACCTATTAAGCTAAGATTTTGCAGAGGCTATTTTCACATGCATGCGCAAGTTTTTGTCTCTATTAGAATATGGAAATCGAAAAAAATGTAAAATCGATCCACCCTAAATTGCTCATTTCCCTTTAACGAATTTTACATCATATACACGTTTGTGGAACAAAATATCATCTTGGTACTTGTTGAACACTGATTGATACGTCGAATAGCACCATATTACTTAATGCACAAATTTTGAGAACATCACTCCCTCACCTTTAATGATTTTAAGCATAAACACAGCTTTTCCACATCCTGTAGGGACAGATATAATGCATGTGGAAGGGCTTGTGAACCTGAATTTTTATACAGATTCCATCTCTAACACGTCACACCCCTAAGGGGGTCATTTACAAAATATAACAAAATTTAAGTGCTGCTCCTTACATTCTTGTTTTTCTTCTTCCACAGAACCGTGAATGACTACGATGTACAGCCCCACATCATAGATATGACAAGATCCCAATCTCTGTTTAGCTCCAGAATCCTACCCCGCTGACAAACCCTCACCAGCGATACCTCTAGCATACGACAATTCAAAGCGGAAGCATGATGAAGAAACCTCCACGTCAGGTACAAAGCGTGCCAGAATTGCGCAGGTTGTTAGACCCCCAGTATTAGAGCCCCAACCCTCAACGTCTTACGACACAACCCCCACAATAGTACCTCCCTCAAATATACCCCATTCCGGGTACGTCCTCCACAGCAGCAGCAGCAGCTTCTCGTGCTGTGGAGGAAGGTATAAAATTCGAGTTGGTGAGCATTGCTACCCTCACCCCTTCCCTGACTAGAAGTCGGTACGTGGTCAGGGATGACCCTGGATCCCTGTAATTAGTATGGTGTCAAAATATATGAGTGCAATGTTGCATACTATTGCATAATGTTGCAAGAGTGCCACCCCACCCTCTTTTGGTGCAAGAATGCCACCCCAACCCCACATGGTTGCAAGAGTACCACCCCACCCCCCTTTGGTCCAAGAGTGCCAAACCCCCCACCCCCCCTTTGTGCCACTAAGGGTCAGAAAGAGAGAGAGAGGGAGAGAGTACCAACGTTTGTTGCCAATCCCAAAATGGGATTGCAAGGGGCATGCAACTTGGAGTCGGAGTTCTCCCCCAAGCTATTCCCCCCAAAGGGGCAGAAAGAAAGAGAGAGAGAGAGAGTGCCAACCTTTGTTGCCAACCCCAAAATGGGATTGCAAAGGGCATGCAACTTGGAGGCGGATTTCTCCCCCAAGCTATCGCCCCCAAAGGGGCATACCTAATCTAAGAGGCCTCTGTGGGAGTGAAGGGGTTTCCTCACCACCCAAAGGGCCAGAAAGAGAAAGGACCAAAGATCCTTGCTTGGCTGGGAGCCGAGCTTGTATGACTCCGTCATCCCTCTCCCGTTCTTTTATAGACCTATAATCCGCCAGTTGGCTGAGTTGCCAGATAACGCCATGTATTTAATTCATCAGCCAATAGAAGGCTGAGCTGCCAGTTTGTGCTATATATTTAATTAATTCATATATTAATCAGCCTAGAAGACTGAGTTGCCAGATAGCAATATTTATTTAATTATTCCTTATATTATTCAGCCATTCGGTTGCTAAATACCACCATATATTTTAATTTATATGATGATAGTTGTCAGGTACTGCCATTTATTTTAATTCGTTACAACAACATATGAATCTTCTCCTTAATTCCAACAATTTACTCCAAAAGAAATTCTGTTTATTAAATAAATAATTAGAATTTAAACACACGCTTTTTACACAACTAAAATAAATCAATTATTACATAATTCCTATTTTTTTATTATTATTAATATCGCAATTCATGCTAAATCACGAGTAACGGTGGGAAAGGATGCGCTTTTATGTATATATATAATAAACGAATCAACAACTCGTGCGCACACACACACACACACATATATATATGTATAATTTTATTTTCACAGTTAACTGGAAATAATATTCTGTGAATTTTCAAGTTCATTTCATTATATACGATTTTTGATGCAGTTAAAACTGTTCAAACAGTTTCAATGCGTGTACAAATTTTTTATTTTCATTTTTAAATTAAACAGGTTTGAATCGAAGTTAATAGTAAAGATGTCGGATTTTTTTAAGGCGCTGCATTTAATTGGGTAATAACTGTATTTACAGCAACGAAATAATTGCTTTCCATTTTAAAACTAAAACCTCAATGCTGAGCTTACTATCGCTATAAAAATGTATTCCAATTAACTGACGCATTGCACAACCACCACACAAAAAAGGCATCACATGACTAACAATCATCATACGCGAACAACCACCAACATCACCACACAAACTGATGCACGCAAAACCCAATAGTAAAATATATACGAGCACAACGCCCACACAAAGAAGCATCACCAACAAAAACATAGTATTATCAAACATTAGTATACATTGTCGTGATGTACCTTTTATTATTTATTATAATTTATTTAAATTCATTATTTCTTTATTTTCTGCCAATACAGATGAATCTTCTCAATTCCAAGAATTTACTTTAAAAGAAATTCTGTTTATTAAATAAATAATTAGAATTTAAACACACGCTCTTTACACAACTAAAATAAATCAATTATTACATAATTCCTATTTTTATTATTATTAATAGCACAATTTTCGATCAAATATTAGTACAGGAAAAATTCAAAATACACGGTCATCTCCTCACCTCCCTCATCCCGTCCACAAACTTCTCACTCCATCTGCGTTTGTATATACTGTATATATTAATTATTTTGAAAACATACAAAACATATAGCCATATTTGTAGAAAAAATATATATATAATAAAAGAATGTGCAATTCGTGCTCACACACAAACACACACGCACACACACACACACATATATATATAAATAAACGTATTAATGTCGTTTAACAAGTTTATTTGTTTATTCAACAAAGCTATTTATTTTCCAATTTTTCCATTAACAAAATTCAAATTAGATAGAGAAGAAATCATTTATCCAGTTGGCTTCTATAGCCATACAAGACAGAGTATTAACAAAATATTAGTACAGGAAAATATATTTCACAATTCGGCTGGAAATAAAGAAGAAAAAATATATAATAAATGAATGAACAATCATATTATTACAGGAAAAATAAATAAACACTTTGTGTGTGGGTAAATTTCAATTCAAAAAGAAAAATTATCACGTAAAATTTAACCGTATTTACTGGAATTTTATCTCCAGAAATTGTTAATTAACTTTCGTCAGCGGTTTCAACAAACAAAATAAGAAATTTTTTATTAAAACAATGCTTAATAATTATTAATTTTCTATTTCAATTTTTCTCTATTTCAAATCACATGTACATTGAATTTCTTAGAATTCTCTACTACATAAATATATATATATATATATATATATATATATATATATATATATATATATATATGTAGTGACTACGTTTTATTATTTATTATCTTCATTATTTATTTACGCTTCTTCCTACTTTATTATTATCTCTATTTATTCTCTATCGGCTCTTTGCTTCATTTATCACTTTCTTCGTATAGTTTCCGGTAGCGACGCCGAGTTCTGACTCTAAAAGACCGTTACAAAACGAAGGGGGGGGGAGGGGGTATATTAATACTTTATTAACACTTATTACGTTTTATTAATTTCGAAATGGTTTAGTTAATTAGGGGATATGCGAGTATGACATTTATATATAATAATTTAGGTCGGAGAGGGACACACACAATTATTTTTACGTTACATTTGTCAACCTACGCGTAACGCGTGCCTCAAGACTGAAAACCGTTATAGGGTAGTCCACTCTCTGGGCCTATTCAGATTACCAACCCTACCCATTTTAAACAATTAATTTCATAATTATTAGTAAATGATTTACATTAAACATTATCTTATTTAATTAAACAAAATTTAATATTCTTAACTAAGCATTACTACACTCGCATCACCCCCTTGAAAATAAGTTTTTCATTAGAAAACTTATTAATATCGTTTAACAATTCAATAAATTTATTCAACAAACTTACATATTTTGCAATTTTTTTTTTTTTTTTTTCTTTAACAATTCAAAGTTTAGAAATAGACAAGAAATAATAGAATGACAATTCCCATACATATATTGTATCATATTATAAAACCGAAAACTTTATAATTTTCACATTTGCATAAAATAACATTTCACTCTAATAATTAAATTACAACCTGTAACTAATCTATACATGCCAAAAAAATAACAGAAAATTTTCTTACAGTGGCTACACAAATCTCAAGTTCACAATCTATTCCCGCGATTTCTCATCAACGATCGCTTTACATTCGAAACAATTATTTGTATAGTTATACAGTTACTATCAGGGCAACATAGAAAAAAAATAAGAAAAAGTTTACATAAAATACTGACCAAGAGCGCACATACTATTTCACGAAAAACACAACAAATATGGGCAATAATCGGACCCTTTTCACTTATAATTTCATTAGATAATAATCAGTACATTTATTTGCTGGACGTTGTTTAGATGACACTCCGCACGCTGACAACGGATTTCAATTTTCAATCGCAGCTCTCCTACTCACTTCGCTAGAATGCAAGGGATTGCATCAATCAATATGCAACAGGGCAGCACGCTATAATGGTTCCGCTCTCTCTCCAATGGCGAAAAAAAAAAACAAGAGACGTCCAATTCTAAAAGGATCAGGGGGGAGATATCTGAAAGCGGGACCACGCGCTGGAATTGGACGGAATTTGCAATTCTAGAAGTCGATGAAGAAACTCGCCTTGTCTCATCTCCACTTTTGTCGGTGAACGCTGCTCTTCCTACGTCCAGCTGAAAGACTCTTCACTGGCAACAATCAAACGATGACTCCGCCGTAGGCCGTTTCCCAACGAACCTACTGTATGTCTGTATGGACAGTACAGTCGTAGGTACTCGTTCAAGCTCTCGCGGCTTGTCTACCGCGTGCTACAACACATATTTAGCGAAGCATTCGAGCAACGTGACCAGCTACTGCCCGAAAAATACCAGTAGACCATCTTCGATCGAAACTTTCGTGTGCCAAGACCCTGCACACGTAAATTTCTCTTCTCTTCCGGAACTGTCCTGCGCCAAGTCCATGCGCATTCGGTTCCTCTCTGTCTCTTCTCTTCCGAAACCATCCTGCGCCAAGTCCATGCGCATTCTGGTTTCTCTTCTCTCTCTCTCATTGGTGATCGATCACCTATCCGGTCGACTAAACTCACTTGATGGAACTCGGATTCAACTTGGTTGACCCAAATTGAGCCTTTTCAATTTTGAAAAAAAAGTTTATTCTAAACGTGTTTCTGTACTGCTTATCATTTCATATTTAATTTATCGAATTTTCTCGACAGTTCACTTCGAAACAATAACTACATATTTGCTCTGGCCAAATTCACGGAAAAAATATTAAAAATTTCGCAAAAATTTTAATCAAATCTAGCTACCAATAAGGTCACTTATGGCAGTTACAGCAGAGAAGATAAAAAAAGTCATAAAACGCTAAACAAAATTGTACAGTATAAATATAAAAGCGCCCATACATAGTAACTGTTAGTATAATTTAAGAATTATTATTGTTCAAACTATCGTCAGAAATCACCTCAATACCTCTAAATACAAAAGACAAAAATGAACCCCAGAAACTTCATGTCATCCATTCTCTGACAATCATGAACCCTCTTGCTTTGAGGAGGAGCACACAGACGCCACAAAAACGTTACTGGCTATCTATGAGGCTCCATTTCCGAGTGTACACTTGAGTCAATGTTTCAAATGCACTAGTTAACTCCGACTGAAGGTTTAAACAATAATAATTTTCTAAACAGTTATTAAAAAGTAAAAAAAATTTAAATATTACTACCAAAAATTATTTTAATACAGTAATTCCAACTTGAAACGTCAAATTTCATAAGAATTGAACTTGCAATTCGCAAATTACATCTGAGATACAACTCTCTCCTTCAACAGAAAACCCAGTATGGTTTGCAAATCACAAAAATCTCAGTAATTTATCGTTTCCAAGTGAAACTACAAATTTGCATAGTTATACTAAATAAGAATAGATCATATGTACTAAAAAATACACACAATCCACTGTAAACAAAACTAAAACATTTCCTAATTGAGAGCGGTCGCTTTGTTTGTAAGCGAACCTCTATACAAATATCCCTAACCGAATGAAACTGCATTATATCCTAACATAATTTCGTAATATTTTCCATGCAAACGCTCGAACTAAAAAAAAGGACATTTTTCATTTCTAATTCCAAATTAAAATATCAAATTAAAACATCCTTTTTAGAATACAATCTAAATTTGAACTAAAAATTTTACCATTGTCATTGAACTGGAAAAAAAATAAAAATCGGCCTACCTGTACAAATAAATTGATTATTGAATGAATTTATAAAACGTAAAGAAAATTTTCTACACAAATTTCTGTAATTCAAAAAAATTATAATTTCCAGATTTAGTAAAATGTGTACCGTAACTCACATTGGCCGCCAAAATAAAAATAAAATTTACTGCCGCTTTTAGGCCTATAATAATAAATTCAATGTTATGCGTGAAAAGCACAATTTAGAATTACGCATAACATTTGTGCTTATTAAAGAAAAATCCTATGCTTATTTATGTTAAACCAATTAAAATTTTGTTAAATAACTAAAAATTTACTACTCAATAGACATACCGTAATAACGGTTAATCTCCGAACAATATTTTACGATAGGCCTACAAGAAATTCTTCTTAAGTACGATACAATAGCCATTTACCAAATATGTCGGAATTGTCGTGAAATGAATCGAAAGAAACAGAGAGAGGAGAAAAAAAATAATCAGCTTACCTACCAAAGGTTATGGGTATATAATATATGTAATTATATATATAACTAATAAATACGTATTAGTTAATAAGTAAGTATATAATTAATGAGTATATAAAAAATACAAAAAAACTTAAAAAATTTTACAACACATTTCTCTATTTCAGTTAAACGAATTCTGCTTATTTTGAAATTTAACACAATCCTATACGGCGACTTATAATCTGACAAATTTAATATGTTTAAGATTACCTTTCGACTGTCAATTAACTGTAACTTAACCTATATAGCGCGAAGCGAGCGAAGCAAAAAGCCCGTAAATCTATATCAAAAAATAATCCTATTATTATATACAGGCAATCGAAATATAATAAAAAATCTGCTAATGAAACCCAGAAAATTTCTCACAAATTTTCGCTAAAACATTTTGAAAGGACCATAAAATGTGTATCATACTGTATTTAAACTAACAATTCACTTACGTACAAATCGTTATTCTTATTATTATGATTATTACAATTTTCACTAATTCCAAAAGTTTTAAACAAAAAGTAAAAAGGTAAGCTGAAAGGCATACAGTGGAAGAGACGAAAAAAAGAAAATTGAGTCTTCAGGCAGCACGATAATTTTCAAACTATATCCTCTCCGACCGAATGAACGAAATTTAACGTAATAATGACTCGCAGTCGGACAAACGAAAAGCAACGGAACTGGACGAAACAAATTAAATTCTTAGGCGCGAAGGTCAGGGACGCTATCAGGACGCGAAGGCAAGCGCCATTTTTAAATTTATTTACAATGAAATTTTAAGGCATGAAAATCGAAATTTGCCTGCAAACGGGGTAAACTTTGCATTTAGATATTTTAATAATCGAAATAAAATATTCATTAACGCTATTGGTTATTATACCGGGTTTTAAGAATTTTAATCGAAATACTAACACGTGGGTAAGCCTCACAAAATATGATGTAAGATCACCGCTAGCCACCAGATGTAGTGACTACGTTTTATTATTTATTATCTTCATTATTTATTTACGCTTCTTCCTACTTTATTATTATCTCTATTTATTCTCTATCGGCTCTTTGCTTCATTTATCACTTTCTTCGTATAGTTTCCGGTAGCGACGCCGAGTTCTGACTCTAAAAGACCGTTACAAAACGAAGGGGGGAGGGGGAAGGTATATTAATACTGTTTATTAACACTTATTACGTTTTATTAATTTCGAAAGTGGTTTAGTTAATTAGGGGATATGCGAGTATGACATTTATATATAATAATTTAGGTCGGAGAGGGACACACACAACTTATTTATTCTATGTTACATTTTGTCAACCTATCGTGTAAGGCGTTGCCTCAAGACTGAAAACCGTTATAGGGTAGTCCACTCTCTGGGCCTATTCAGTATTACCAACCCTACCCATTTTAAACAATTAATTTCATAATTATTAGTAAATGATTTACATTAAACATTATCTTATTTAATTAAACAAAATTTAATATTCTTAACTAAGCATTACTACATATATATATATATATTATACCTACATATTTTTCTGTCCTGGAAACGCGTTTCAATTTCACGTACAAACTTTTAAACTTTACTGTTAGATAAAGCACCGTTACTTCAATACGAAACATAATATTATCAAAAGCAATCTTTTTCGCTAACAAAATTCAAGTTAGAGAAGAAATCATTAGAAGGAAATATTCCACTATATATATATATATATATATACTCTTAAAAAGAGAAGTACAAGCACCAAATTTTATTTTTTATCTTCGTCCATTGTTCGCACAGGTGTGACCTGAAACGCCCGTGGGGAAAAATATATACATATATACATAAAAGCAAAAAACTATCTTTAAATGCTAACAAATGGTGCGTACTGAAAGGAACCCTTCTTTCTACCTGGACACCTACAGAAAATATTTCATTTTTTCCTCTTTGAATCTTACCCTAAAAAGACCAATAAAAATTGTAATTAAACTAACATCCCCTACTCTACCTAAAAAGAAAACACTATATATATGTGTATATATAGTATAAGGAAAAAACTAAGTCACAAATTAATAGCATAGAATAGCCTTATTCTGAATTTTTACAACGTAAAAAAAGCCTAACATAGCTTTTTTTAATAATAATAATAAAAATAATAATAATAATAATAATAATATTTTGTATCTACTTTCGCAGGGAGAGAGGGTGGACAGTCTCATCCCATCCCATGGGATCTCTCAGACGAACTCTGTACACCTTTCCTGACCAAATATTTTTTTCCTTTGTTTAGATTTATCTCTCACTACTGGTCGCTACATCAACCGAAATCAAAAGTCGGTCATCCACAAGAACTTTATAAAATTGAACTCAGAGTATATATTGTATAGTGTCAGACTCAGCATAAAATATCGCCAAAATATCTATATCAATATATATATATAATTTAGGGTGGAGCGAAAAATACTTTTTTTCTAGTATGAAGTTCTAATAGTGATTAAACGTTGCATTTAGTGGACGATATATACCTGCCTAAATATGAGTTCATTTGTTTAATATTTTCAGCTGCCACCAGGGGGCTAAATTTAACACAATTTTGGGTAAAAAGGAAAAAAATGCTTCTATTTTAGGTTTATCAAACTAATATAAAATTTTATCTTAGAATTATCTAATAGGTTGATTAAGATTCTTAAATGATAAGAATTCGTTTTGTAAAAATGTCTTTTCATATGCTTAATATCTTCAGCTGCCACAAGAGGGCTGAATTTAACTTAAAAATGACAATTAAGTATGATTCTGTATTTACTTGAAAAAGGGAACAGTAATAAATTAGGATGTTTCTCCTCCTTTATACTGGCTTGAGACAGTTAAGAAACGTTATTTCGTGCCTTAGCGGAGTTACCACCCTTTCCCCAACCAACCTCCCTCTAGAAAGGGTTCTTGCTGAAGACTATTTAGTAATTTGCTTTTGTGTCAAATTTTGGCTGTTTTTTCCTGATTCTAATGTAGCACGAATCCAACCGTCTCTGTTTGTAGGTCCGCAGACTGATCCAGCAGCGTCTGTAACGAGCTTGACGCATCTCTCTACGGCTTGTGTATGACATGGAAACTGAAATAATTCTGAATGAAGAGTAGTACCATGTTTGATGCATGATTCAATATCATCAAGAGAAACTCCTTTGGCTTTGGTTATCGGTGGTTCTGCTATCTGAAAATCTTGCCACATAATGAGATCTGTATAGTCTTTGGCATAAAAATTTATTTCTGGCACCTTAAATACCTGATAACATCTGTTTCTTGAATGCATGCCCTTGCTTTTATGATACGCCTAAATCCCAACTGACGCACTTGCTCCCTTTCATCAGCTATCATTGCAATGAGAATGTTTTCTTGATTTGCGTAATATGCATTTCGCTGAATGACTGAGTCATGTACTCTCCTAAGCTCTTCACGGAGAAACCGGCTTCTTGCAATCATATGCCACATATGTTTAGCACCATATTGGCATAATGGTTTACGCTTTATCTGAAACCACATTGGTGCGTATACCCTAACAATGAAAGTAGCTAATTCTTGTAAATTGCCTGAAGGATTCTCTGTGCTTGTATATAACCGCAGAGTCCTGTTTGCTGTGGTGAGCCACCTTGAATGTGATATATTGCCTGGACTCTTATGACTAAGACTCTTTGAGAATGTTCCACTTGATATAGCCTTGTGAATTCAAGAAGGTATTTCTGGTCAGTACTTATGTCATCTACATCAACTTCACACATGTCCTCTTGAATTTCAATGGGTTTGAAGTTAACTATGGGAAGCTTTTCACAGTCTGAAAGTGCTCGGCCAATTTCTCCTGAAAAATGCTCTTGGTCCAGTAGTGGTACCATCCAAGTGATGAAACAGATGGCGCAATGGAAGTTCATTAAGGTGTAAAAGGCATATCAGCCACTGCAATGGCTTATTAAAGGCTTCTTCCAGTAATCTTATTGTGCCTCCAATACTACCAGTGTTAACCACTGTCGAATCACAGCCAACTGCAACGATGTTCCCTATATCAACATTCCTTTCTTTCAAGAAATTCACTAGCGCTGTGCAAATGTATTTAGCTTTGCCACTGGAAGGTGTCACATGTGCAAAGTACGGAGAGTGTGGTTCAGATATTATGCTGATATGCTCTTCGCGTTTGGTTCTTTGGTGGTTAGAGCCATCACTCTCCTGGACTTGAATCATTGTTTTATCCTTTCTGCCATCAAAGTATAATCCCCGCATGGTTTTTGGCTCTCCTATCTGTTGTAGTTCCTTTCTCTGATTTTGTCTTTCACGTCTTAGCTTACTTCTGTCTATAATATTCCCTTTGTCTTCGGGAGTAACAATTTTAAGATCTGCCAATACTGCAGAAGCAATAGCAGCCCAGCTCTGCCCGACATTTTAAATCTATCACAAGTAATTGCTAATGAAGGCAGTGGCTCACGCATCTGTTGTTCCGATATTACATATTGAGTCAAGGTTGTATCTTCCTCATTATCTTCAGATATCTCTTCTAGTTGTTGAAGTTCACTTGTCTCTGTTCGATTTGTAAGTGGACGTATGGTTATAGCAGCACTAGTTGTTGTGAGGATTCCAGACGTGCTTTTTCCATTTCCTTTCGATGTTCTCTTGCTTGTAATCGTCTTGTGTGTGCTATGTCAATGCTTGCCTATCACCATTATTCTGCGTGTTCGTTGGTCATTTAAAAAATCCTGCTCTTTTGGAGGGACTTTCTTACTCTTCACATGAGCATCTCCTAAACTCCTTACATTTGCGGGTGCAGATGTCAAACAAAGTGCATTTTGAAGAGTTTTCAAATTCTTCAAGCTGATTTTTGTACTTAGGCTGATCCTTGCGTGACTTGTATGGCTTTAATAAGGACCTGTATTTATCATGGTATACTCGCATCATCTGTAAAACGCGTGTATGTGAAACTATTGGCAAAGAGGCCTTCTTCCAAATATTTTCTACCTTTTTGGAAACTGCCTCTGCTATTTCAGAAAATGAAGGCTCCTTGTTATTCATCTGCTCCTTCACTAAATGTTTTGTGAACAGGTAATCTTTCATAATGCAGTTATAAGTTGGTAGTTGCATATCACTCATCTCACAAGGTACTTCAAATATGGCACACTTCATATGTTCTCTAGTGAAATGTTTATATTTAGTATTTGATGCCATAATATTTTTAAGAAAAATTCACAATCACAAAATATCCTGTAACATCAAAACATTATATAATTAATATATATAATATATTTTATAAGTATATATAATATATTAATAAATATATAATATATTATATAAATAAACTAAAATTATATAATACATTATAACAAGCATTTTATAATAAAATCAATATTATCTCTATATAAATCACTTTAAAATAAAGTTTTATAATATTCCGATCATATTAAAACCTCTCCGATCAACTGAGCGACTAGGCCTACTACCTAAGAAGACAAGTGTTAACACACTGTTCTAATGACTCACAGAAAGAAATTCCTTCACACCAAAACCCTCCCCCACAACCCTCCCCAAACCCTCCCCCACAACATTCAGTGTAGTCTCAACATGACTCAGTTACTCTAAATTGTGTTAACTTCAGCTCTCTTGTGGCAGCTGAAGATATTAAGCATATGAAAAGGCATTTTTACAAAACGAATTCCTATCATTTAAGAATCTTAATCAAACTATTAGATAATTCTACGATAAAATTTTATAATAGTTTGACAAACCTAAAATAGAAGCATTTTTTTCCTTTTTACACAAAATTGTGTTAACTTTAGCCCCCTGGTGGCAGCTGAAAATTTTAAACAAATGAACTCATATTTTGGCAGGCATATTTCGTCCACTAAATGCAACTTTTAATCACTATTAGAACTTCATACTAGAAAAAAAGTATTTTTCGCTCCACCCTAATATATATATATATTACAGGAAATATATTTATAACTTAATTCCTATTTTTATTATTATTAGTAGCACAATTTTCGATCAAATATTAGTACAGGAAAAATATAATTATATTATCAAATATTAGAACAGGAAAATTTATACGAAATGTATAATCATATTATTACAGGAAATATATACAAAATGCATAAGCATAATTTTGTACCCACTTTACACTCGGCAGGCAAGTTGGCTTTAAGCGCAGCTAGAACACAATCAAAAGCACGGGCAAAAACGTCATCGTGGGCCGTTACATTGAATGCAAGCTTATAATCATGCCTTACCAATCGGGGACTTTTTCTTAACATCCCGAACTTTTCAATCGTGAACTCTTCTTCACAATGCATAGCAGTCGACGAGATAATCTAATTCGCTACAACAGATGATCATTATAAAAAGAAGTAGTTCTTCAGGGTGAACGGTGCTCAGCCCTGTACCGATCAAGTGTTTTGTACCAAAGTTCATGATATTCCGAAGAGTCTACAGTAAACTTATTAAATAATCATCAACCTCTAGACCATTCTCACCTTGTTCAGCCCTACATTCGGTAAACCCATCAAACAGAGCGGCGTATGCGTATTCGAGTACCGTATCAAAATAAAACATAACCCTAACACGCGCGTCTAATATAGGTTTCAGCCTGCGTAATCCGACAATTTTAAACATTCTGTCGAGGATGACACGGTACCGCGGAGGAACAAGATCGTCATCAGCTGACCATTTCCACATTTCTCATATATCAATGCATGGTTGTTCATTACTTATACTCAATCTGCAAACAATGGAATATGAGGAAGCGTCACTAATCACATCTCTTATTGTATCCACGTCAGCTGGTATTTTATAACGTCCCTCAGCCCACCTCTCAACCATCACGAAGATTTTATGCATCTCCTCGGCACTTCAATAAAGAGTGTTGCGTTTGCTCACAAGCCTCCTGTTCGTTTCAAGCACACAGTTAATGGCGCCGGTTTCTCGCGTGAATACGCGCCAATGACTTCGCCACGGAGACGTCGTACGAGGCGTTGAGATTGCTTCTCAATGGGAGCTCCAGCGTATTCATCGAGATGACTGTTGCACTTCCACTCGGTGCAAGCTCTGAGAAAGCTATGAGTCACATGCAACCTTCGGACGCACCATAATCTAATGAAACGTGTACGACTCTGTGCCAACACAAATAGCTGTATCCCATTATATTTGTCAGGTGTTTTTTCCGGTACAAGGTGTATTTTCGGTACAAGGAATAAATATATAATCATTCAAAGCACAGTATTAGCAAAATATTAGTACATAACATTTCACGCTAATAACCGAACTTACAACCTGTAACAATTCTATAGCGTGCCAAAAATAACGGACAATTTTCTTAACATTGGCAACACAAATTTCAAGTTTACATTCTACTCCAACGATTCCCCATCAAAGTACGCTTTACAAGCGCAACAGCTCATGATTTAATTCTAAAATCCCTCACAGTACTTTTGATTAAAATTTTTTGTTTGCAAGAATGTATTTATAAAAGGTAATTTACACTGGGAAACATTTTGGTATATGATAATCTCTATAAAATGTGTGTTCATTAATTATATTTCCTGTTATTTATTCATTTGCTTTATCAATATTTTTAGATTTTAACCCCCCCTCTTTCCGAGAAACCGGCCCGTTATCTCTCTCTCATATATATATATATATATTGTTTTGGGTAAATACAAAAATTAACTCGTCGACGTGAATGGACATTGTTCCCAAACAACAGATTAAGTTTTTCACCAAGAAACATCTTTCCCAATATTTGGGTAAAGTGTATAGCGGTCTTCCAGATTTCGAATCTACACAGTTTTTTCTCGTAAAGGCAAGTGATTCATTTTAATTCTTTGTTATATGTGAAGTAAGAGAATATATATATATATATATATATATATATATATATATATATATATATATATGTGGTATGTTTTTATTTGTACATTTCATGTAGGGTTTTTAGCATGTGTATTGCTTAATACACGAAGGGCCTTGGAATAGTTTTTTCTACGTGGGTTTGCATTATATATATATATTTATATATAAAACAAATACGGCACATCATTGAAGGAAGCACAAATAAGTTCTAATAATTAAACATCAAATCACTTCCTTCAGCAGCGATTACACTGCCCAACACCAATTTTGCTGATTTAATATAACACCTGTTTTTAGGTAACTTTGGTGTGCTGATTTCAATAATCACCTTAGTTTTTTCCTGTCACGTCAGGTTTTCGAGCAATCAAATACGGAGATATCGCATTTTGGCAGGGTTATGCCGAATTTTTTTTCTTTTCAAAAAATAAGTTTTTACATACTCAAAATCAGCATGGAAAAGTAAACAATTGTGCAGGGAGTGAACTTTAATATACAATGGTAATATTGACATAAAGTGATTAAAAGTGTTTAAATAAGCAAAAAATGAATCCATGTCCATGACGTCACGCTCACACCTGGGGAAATCACAGATACCCAAGATTTTAATATGTTGTACATGACCTTTAGATTTAATGCACTGATTTTCGTATTCCACAGATAAAATTTTAACAGCAAAGCAGCTGTTAACGGGTCTCAAAAATCATCAATTTTGATAAGTGCCCTTCATGGATCACCCAAAATAGGCATATTGCATTGCACATTGCACGAAAACCTGATGTGATGGACAAAATCTAAGATGATTTTTTAAATCAGCACATCAATATTATCCAGAAACAGGTCTTAGAATTAAATCACCAGCAAAATTCTTTTTTTGTTGGGCAGTGTTACTGTTAAAATCAAAGTCGTTTGTTTTATTCGTTAAACTAATATAAATTGTGTAAATCAAGACAAATATTTTTGGTTTAAACCTTACTGATTCCATCATAGAATAAAATGCATATAAGCCGTCCACACGGAAAAACATTCGTCTAAAATCTCTCTCTCTCTCTCTCTCTCTCTCTCCTCTCTCTCTCTCTCTCTCTCTCTCTCTCTTCTCTCTCTCCCTCCACTTTATGCAAAAGCTTATGAGTAAATAGTGACATCGCGATAAATTAACACAGCCAAAATCACGTATTTGTAGAAAAATCAGCCCATATATATATTATATATATATATATATATATATATATATATATATTAGGGCGTCTCTTATTTTCGAAGTGTTGGTTTTTTAGGTTGCGCCCCCTCAACCAGTTCCATTGGTTGAAAAAACATCACATATAAAATTGTTTTTGGATTGAACAATTTTTAGAGGTCGCCCCCGCTTATTAAAGTTCATAAAATATAGCTATTATTTATGCAATTAATATTTGAAATTACTAGCAGTTGTCAAGTATACTAAACATATGTTTTTAATTAATTAATCATCATATTTATGATGAATTCAATTAAATGAATATATTAGAGATAATTGTCAAGTTTGTAGCTGAAAATATTGCTTGATAAGACAAGATCAACGTGTTTAAACATGTTTCATCAAGAATGCTCCAGATTATGTTGCAATTGTTTATTTGTCATCATTCAGTGTTCTGCTGTCATAAGCAAAAGGTGTGTAACTGTGTATCACTATACTTCTTTTTTGCTATTATCAGATAATAAACTATGTTATTTATATTTTCACAATTATTTATACTGATTTTGTTATTAGTGTTTGAAAAAAAATTTAATGAATTTAATGAAAAAATTAGAATTTATGCTCTTATACACATATGAAGTTTTAAATAATGTTGCTATTTGTCACAAAGAATTTAATTTAGTTCAATGGAAATTTTACCTGACATGTGTTTCATGATCTGTGTTTCTATCAGTGGCGTGAGAATGAGAAAAGTGAGAAAGTGAGAATGAGGAGGAGGAGCCCACAGGAGCTTGTGCTTTACCAAAATCTAAGAAAAAACGAGGCATGAAAAACATCATGACTATTCAGATGTCTGCTGCCCTGGATCCTACACAAATTTCCTCTAGAAAGGCAACATTTATCCTCGCAGAGGCAGCTAAAAGCTTTGGTTTGGACGCTTCAGATTACAACATAAACCAACATTCTATCCATCGCCTTCGAAATAAGAACCGAGCTCGTCATGCTAAAGAACTTAAGGAGCATTTCCATGGAGAATGTTCTATGACAGTCCACTGGGATGGCAAGATGATGGAGGACCTCACCTCGCACAAGCACATTGATCGTCTCCCAGTACTTGTGTCAGGACCTGGTGTTGAACAGCTGCTTGGTGTCCCCAAAATCCCAAACTCAACTGGAGAAGCACAAGCTGAAGCCGTCTTTAACTGCCTGAATGAATGGGGAATTACAGAGAGAGTAAAAGCAATTTGTTTCGATACAACAGCTTCAAACACGGGTCAATATAGTGGAGCCTGTGCTCTCATCGAAGCAAAATTGGGACATGATGTTTTGTACTTGCCTTGTAGACACATGTTTTAGATTTATTGTTGGGAGCTGCATTTGAAGCAACATTGGGATCTACATCAACTGGTCCAGAGATATTGATCTTTAAGCGTTTTCGTGAAAATTGGACTTCTGTTGATCAAAGCCAGTTCCAAACAGGTGAGACAGACACGATTACTAAAGAAGCAATTATCCAGTCTAAAACTGAACTAATTCAGTTTGCTAGATCCCAGGCACCTATGCTACGGGATGACTATCAAGAACTTTTGGATTTGTCCATCATCTTTCTTGGAGGTGTCCCCAATAAAGGCATCAAGTTTCGTGCACCAGGTGCCATGCATCGAGCTCGCTGGATGTCCAAAGCGCTCTATTCTATCAAGATGTGGCTTTTTCGAAACCAGTTCAAGATGACTAAGACTGAAGAACGAGGAATTCGAGATCTTTCCCTTTTTCTGTTCTCATCTATATGAAGGCTTGGACAACATCCTCACTCCCTATTGAAACCCCATTTAATGACTGGCTCCTTATGAGGTCATTGATTAATTATCCTAACAAAAAGATTTCTGATGCAACTAAAAAAAAGCTCTCTAACCACTTATGGTACCTGTCTGAAGAAGCAGTTGGTCTTGCTTTCTTTGATGAGCGAATTACTACAGATGTAAAGAAACGCATGGTAAAGGCATTAGAAGATGAGTCCACTGATAGACCACCCAAGCGTCCTCGGATTCCTGAAACGACCTTCTGCTCTGGTGAAGGACTACACCAACTTGTTACAAGAAATACTAGAGAATTCTTTACTAAGCTGAATTTGCCAGAAGGATTCTGAACAAGGCACCCAGCACTTGGACATCCAACTGTGAATATTTAAGGGCCAGAGCTATTGTTGCAGCTCTATCTGTTGTAAATGACCGGGCAGAACGTGCAGTAGCTTTAGTTCAAGAGCTGAATAAGAAATTGACAGTGGGGGCAGAGCAGCTCCAGTTCCTGCTCCAAATTGTTGCAAAACACCGCCAGAGTCACCCAGTTCCATCAAAAACTGTTCTTCTCAAAAAATAACCATCAATGAGGTCGCACCTTAAAATATACCATATTGTATAATCATTGTATATTAAATAAATGTTGTATAAGGAAATAATACTAATTAAAGTAATTAAAGTATGTAAATAGCACTGGCATTTTGAATTTATCTCTATATAATAAACTAACAGTGGTGGGCACGCGCAACAATTTTTGTAGCGCCGCAACAGCAACCGCAACTCTGCTGAAATAGTTGCGCCGCACGCGCAAGCGCAACCCTTTTCAAAAAGTTGCGCCGCAAGCGCAAGCGCAACCAAAAATGTTGCGCCGCAAGTTGCGCCGCAACTGCCCACCTTTGCATTTAACGTATATCTGCAGTGGTGGGCACGCGCAACAATTTTTGTAGCGCCGCAACCGCAACCGCAACTCTGCTGAAATAGTTGCGCCGCACGCGCAAGCGCAACCCTTTTCAAAAAGTTGCGCCGCAAGCGCAAGCGCAACCAAAAATGTTGCGCCGCAAGTTGCGCCGCAACTTTTTGCGGCGCAACTGCCCACCTTTGTAAACTAATGGTTTTTTTTGTAGCAATGCTTCATTGCTGATTGTATATAAAAAAAGAGCCAGGAAGGATTTTGGATAGGAGAAAAAGGATTGGGATAAAGAAGGATTGAGGACCAAAGGATGGATTATAACAACATCAAGGATAGGTTAGAAAAGGATCAATGATAAATAAGAAGGCCTATACTTATAAAAATGAATCAAACTAAAAAAAGAAGGAAGGAATTATGTGTATAATGAGCATAATCATATGTCAGGAGCTATTATGCCAGGGTCACCATTTTTATTAGGCGGGGGCGACCCCTAAATATGAGCCAATTTGTGTCAAACTTTCAAGTTTTAGTGTTTATGCTAAATGGAACTATTTTAGGGGGCGCAGATAAAATAATTCAACATTTCAATTTTTGACTACCCAATAAGAGACACCCTAATATATATATTAAAACACCAAACATTTCGTACGGAAATGGATGTACACACTTACCTACGAAAAAGATAATCTATAAGTTTAGGAGTTTTCAAGAAAAAAAAAAGGCAATTTACTTTGTGTACTTAGTAATATAAATATATAAATTAATGCGAAGCTGATTTGAGGCTATGTCCCTACGGTGATTTTAGTTGACCCCTTCCTGGACAAAATTCGGCCTTTGTTTGCGTTCTAGATTATTTCTCGCAGAAAAATTGGAATGTGTATTGGGACACCCCGTTATCGCATCCCAACACCACAAGAATACCTATCCCTCAAACACCCATCTGTGTTTTTATATATATTTACAGAATACAAAAATGAATTAAAATATTTCACATTAAAAAATGCAACCTGTAATAATAAAAATAATAGTAATAATAATTACGAAATTATCTGGTGTTTTCAGATTTGCACTGTGTTAACAATGCATGTTATTAAGTTTGTTTCGTGTTTTTGTAGTTGAGTGTATAAGGTAGCTCATACAAATAAACATTGTAAATGCTTAGTATTGAAATATATAGTATATACACGTCACTGTTAACTTTCTATAGAGGAGCGATACGAGGTGTTAAGGTATCAATCAAACAGAATCCTAAACTGGCCCTACAAAAAATTTTGTTTGTAGAGATTCAATTTTGTTCTAAACTTCCAACTTGTTCACAGACAAATTGTCGTATCAAGAATCTAACCAATAACCCAGAAAAAATTCCATGTTAGTCGAATGACATTAGTACATAATGATCAGTTTACTTATATTAACACATTGAAAAACACTTACTCTCAATAGTTAATTTAGTCGCGTTCTTTGTAAAGTTGACTAACTACTCAAAGGGCAAATTCTGCTATATATACGTTATATATATATATGTTAACCCCTCCTTTTATGGCCCTGAGTCTGTTCGGATTCGACGGGGGGGTTCTGGTTAGGAGGCTGCAACGAATATTTCTTCTTGATACTTTTCTTCTATAACTTTCTAATTCTTTTCTCTCGCTTTATGGGGTCGACACTCTGTTAATTCTTTTCTTTCAATAATACTCTGATACTTCTACTTTACTGACTAAATTCCTCTGAAGATAGCCCAACTCGAGGGGGAAAATAAAAAGTTTCGCTTGCTGTGATTTACTTCTTAAAAATTACAGGTATTGCTCTGAATTTACAAGGGTAGAGGTTCGACCTCTTTCGACCATGGCTCAGGCCGGAATCTAAAAATATATTAAGGAGGCAAGGGGCCTCTGCCCCCTCCCCGCAGCGAAGCTGCTAACAAGGGAGTCTTAGCAGTGACCAAAGCAGAGAGCCGTAATGAAGTGCCCTTCATTTTACAAATACATGTATAATATAAGCCTGAATGTTGGGGGATGGCAGTTGGAGGTTAAGTTTCCCCCCTTTTAAACACGATCAGATTTTTGAAAGATTCCAAATAAGAATTTAAAAAAAAAATAAATAAAAAATAAAAACTAATCTTTTTTTTTTTTTGCCGAATCTTCATTTCTGAAGGCGATATCATTTCATAGCAGTACACAAGTACAATTGAAGTACACGACTGAGTACATTTTCGTTTCGGTTTATTACAATTATGATTGCGATTATGGATTACTTCCCATTCGCTTATGATTGTCCCTTACAGTTCTATTAAAGTACATTCTTACATTATATATAAAGTCATTACATTCAATTATAGTTTCATTGAAGTACATTACGTCGTTTACCATTATATTTATATATGGTTATAATATATGGTTATAATATATGGTTATATTATATTGTTAGATTATATGGTTAGATTATATGGTTAGATTATATGGTTAGATTATATGGTTATTATATATGGTTATTATATATGGTTATTAGTACAACACAAGTACATGAGACATGACAAGATAATTTATATACAACATAATATGTTATATTACATTATAATATGTTATAAATTTGGATCAGAGCGAAAGATGTTGTTTATCTTAGAAACGTTCAATTCTGCTGTGATTCGCGAATTCGACCACTTACCTACGCAAGCATTTATGAATATCTTGTGAGGAGTGCACGCACTTAAAAGCAAAAAAAGAAAAAAATACATGTGGACGTATTTTACATGTAAGTAACAGAATAGGTTGTGTGCGTAATATAGACACGCGTAAAATATGGACTTATAGGTTGATAGGCATCAATAGACAATAGGTAGGAAACAACATAAATAATGATGTATAGAGAATGAAGTTTTTTTCTTTTTATTATTATTATTATTATTATTATTATTATTATTAAGGAATTTACCATACATTCAATACGGAAGATGTCCAAATACTAAACACGTGATTCAGTGTTCAAGGTATGGAAAACGTGAAGAGAATTAAGTTACTTTATGACGTCATAGTTATTCACATTATGTCATACGTACAGTATAACTAAGTCATTATTTGGGAGGACCTAAAAGAAACGAATTAAAGACAGAGTGGGTATCAAGACTAAGAAGCAAACTACTGGTTCCAATCCTCTTATATGCAATGTGTATGTATAATCTAGGGTCGAGGGTGAGATGCAAGACAATCATAATTAATTATAATAACTTCTATAACCAATGGAAAATGGATACGACTAAACCATAGATATGGTAGATCGTAGGGTTGTGACACGAACAAAAAATAGGAAGCTACAAGTAAAATTATTATCCAAACTCGCGTTAAGCGATTTTGGTTCTTATGTAAAAATGAATATTGATTATTCATTGTCCATTTTTACATTGCTCCACTTTTAAAAATGATATTTATGCAATAATCTCGTAGGGTACCATTAATACAATACAAATGAGAAAATAACATCCTAACTACTACAAGTTAGATGACGAATTTTTCTTTACATTACAAATTTTTATACAGAACAAGTGAGTTCGGTGGTTGCGTACAATGGAGAGTAATCAAATCTTTAAAATGACACTTGCTTATAAAATATAAAAAATTCAAAGATTAATACTTTACTTTAGACAAACATTTAAGTTAGATAAACAATGATATGGTTAAAAAAAAAATTTCAAAATTTTATTTTTCTGTGG
This sequence comes from Bathynomus jamesi, assembly GCA_023014485.1. Classification (NCBI taxonomy): domain Eukaryota; kingdom Metazoa; phylum Arthropoda; class Malacostraca; order Isopoda; family Cirolanidae; genus Bathynomus; species Bathynomus jamesi. Next base: position 954,993 of record JAJOZX010000356.1, on the reverse strand, counting down.
GATAAATTATGTACATAATGAATAGAGTAGATAAAAGGAAAAAACGAAAATCGTACAATCTATAAGCTAGTTTTTATTGACTATTGTATGTAAAAAATCGAATTACGTAATGGATGATGTATAGACCTGTGGTCTAGTGTGTATTTGTGTGTATTAGATACAAAGTGTGTATCTTCTAATTTTGAGGGACAGATTAGCTGAGAGGATTTTTAAATTAACTGAATAAATGCCTGAGCAAAAATTTGTATAGTAAGCAAAATGCTTAGGACATATAAATAGCAGAGTTAGCAGCACCTACACGCTATGAAATAGTTTGTGATATCGAATGATTTTAGAATAAGGTTTGTATATATAGTATATATATAGTGTGCATACATGCGTGTGTATGTGTAGAGATTTGGAAGGTTTTTGAATTAACAAAGTTTAAAAATAATGTATAATAATTTAAGATGGGTTTAGGGTTATAAAATCTTTTAAGTTTAAGTCAATTATTGTTAAAATCTAATTATAGGTAGGATTAATGATGGTGTATGCATATGAGTTTCATGTGAAAGTGACTTGAAGTACGGAAAGGAAATGAATTCGAATATGTATCAAAAGTAATAGAATTCAATTAGGATTATCGATTTTACGTAATTAAATCAGTTACACGTATATGAAGGTAATAAAAAAAAATGTACTTAGAGGACCTTTCAAGTAATGAAAGCAAATCTAGCGGTATTAAAAATTAAATTTTGAAGGTGGAATTAAATTCGACTAATAACATTCCTAGCTATATATGAACTATATAACCATTAACATTAACCAGAAGTATCGGTACGATAATTGAATTAAGAAAATTAAGAATACAAATTAAAAATAGAAATCAATTATGCATTTTAATGAACTACACATAATTTTATAATATTCTTAAAAATAAAAGTAAATCGAACCTTAGATGAGTTTCGATCAAGAATAAAAAGTTATTGAAATGGAAGGAAAGCATTTCGAACAATCTTTTCTTTTAATAATTTCAGGTAAATTTTACATTAAAAATTATTTTTATATACTAAAAAAAATATTAAAAAGGTTTAATAATTTTTGCATGTTAAGTAGAAAAATTATACTCTTTCGTTAAATGTTGATAGAATTTGAATTATTTGATATTTTAGTGTGAAAACTTGTTTGCATATGATAAATACATACGTTTTATTGTGTAGAAGTTTTATTAAAATTAAATGACAAAAAAGAATAAACACAACTGAAATTTAGGGTATGGGCGGTCCTACGGGTAAATTTCCCGACCGTACAGAGCAAGATAAATTAGGTACATGATCGATTAATTATTACACTATTTCTGTCATCATATAATCGCAATAATTATAAAATTCGTTACCAACATTTGTAAAAACGGTCTCGGTTGCCAACAATAAAATATGTCATTTTACCTATATATTTATATACGCAACAATGGCATGAAAAAGAAAAGACAAATCGGTCCATTTCCTTCTTACAACAAAACAAAGAAAGGTTAACTAAAGACGCAACCCGGTCAATTCAGGTTGAATTAGATTCTCTTTTACAACACAAAAAAAAAGGTTGAATTAAATTCTTAGATTACACTTTCTTAAATTAAATTCTCTTAAATTACAAAGAAAAAGTTGAATTCAATTGACTGCATTGAAAACTAACTTGGGACTCGAAATAAAACTGACTCGAAATAAAACTGACTCGAAATAAAACTGACTCGAAATAAAACTGAAATCTCTGGGGCGGTTGTCCCTCTGGATGCAACCTTCTGAAACTGAAAACTGATTTGCAACTTATTTGCAACTAAAACTGACTCGAAACTACCTCGAGTATCTTTATAAATCTCTGGGGTTTGGTTATCCCTTTTGGATGCAACCAACTGAAAACTGATTTGCAACTTATTTGCAAATAAAACTGACTTCAAAACTGACTTGCAACTTCTTTGCAACTAAAACTGACCTCAAAACTGACTTGCAACTTATTTGCAACGAAAACTGACTTCAAAACTGACTTGCAACTTATTTGCAACGAAAACTGACTTCAAAACTGACTTGCAACTTATTTGCAACTAAAACTGACCTCAAAACTGACTTGCAACTTATTTGCAACGAAAACTGACTTCAAAACTGACTTGCAACTTCTTTGCAACGAAAACTGACTTCAAAACTGACTTGCAACTTATTTGCAACGAAAACTGACTTCAAAACTGACTTCAAAACTGACTTCAAAAACTGGCTTCAAAAATGACTTCAACATTACTTCAAGTATCTCTCTAAATCTATAAACTCTCTATAAACACTCTCTTTCTTAATTTGCAAGTCAATTCAATTCAATAATTTGAAAAAAATTTGCAAACAAAAATATAAAATGTAAACAACATTTCACTCTAATGTACACGAAGGTGCGATACTATTATGTTTGATACATAAAATAAAATTATTCTATACTGAATATAACTGAAAATAACTGAAATTAACTCTGTGTTACAATTAACTCTGTGTTACAATTAACTCTGTGTTACAATTAACTTCTGTGACTTTTAACTTCTGTTACATTTAACTTCTCTTACATTTAACTTCTCTTAGTAATTTTCACAGAAGTTAAATGTGTTTCACTAAAAAAAAAAAATGTATCACTGGTGTCTGAAGTGTTCACTCTGTTTCTTGTAAATTCTGACTTGATACTAAATATTAACTGTTAATAGTACTGACTTTACAAATGTTTACAAATTACTTAAAAAAACAACTATGTACTTAACAAAAATTTCTGGGGCGAAGTCCTGAGAGACGTGTCCTGAAGACGTGTCTTGCTGGCTACTTCTTCTTGGATGAAAACTAGGCGTGGAGAACTTGGAGTCGTGACACACCGGTTCAAGGGTGGATGTTACGAACTGGAAGTCGTGACACACCGGTTCAAGGGTGGATGTTACGAACTGGAAGTCGTGACACGCCGGTCAAATGGTTTTATCTTGATGCAGGGTAATTTCTATCTTGGCCAGAGAGTGGCCACTTGTTAAAAATCTTCTTGTTAAAAATCTTCTTGTTAAAAATCTTCTTGTTAAAAATCTTGTTAAAAATCTTCTTGTTAAAAATCTTCTTGTAAAAAATCTTCTTGTAAAAATCTTCTTGTAAAAAATCTTCTTGTAAAAAATAATCTTGTAAAAATCTTCTTATCCTGGTAAAGGGTCGCCAGTCTGTTAACCCCTCCTTATATGGCCCTGAGTCGGTTCGGATTCGACAGGGGGGTTCTGGTTAGGAGGCTGCAACGGATATTTCTTCTTGATACTTTTCTTCTATAACTTTCTAATTCTTTTCTCTCGCTTTATGGGGTCGACACTCTGTTAATTCTTTTCTTTCAATAATACTCTGATACTTCTACTTTACTGACTAAATTCCTCTGAAGATAGCCCAACTCGAGGGGGAAAATAAAAAGTTTCGCTTGCTGTGATTTACTTCTTAAAAATTACAGGTATTGCTCTGAATTTACAAGGGTAGAGGTTCGACCTCTTTCGACCATGGCTCAGGCCGGAATCTAAAAATATATTAAGGAGGCAAGGGGCCTCTGCCCCCGCCCCGCAGCGAAGCTGCTAACAAGGGAGTCTTAGCAGTGACCAAAGCAGAGAGCTGTAATGAAGTGCCCTTCATTTTACAAATACATGTATAATATAAGCCTGAATGTTGGGGGATGGCAGTTGGAGGTTAAGTTTCCCCCCTTTTAAACACGATCAGATGTTTGAAAGATTCCAAATAAGAATTTAAAAAATAAATAAATAAAAAATAAAAAATAATCTTATTTTTTTTTTGCCGAATCTTCATTTCTGAAGGCGATATCATTTCATAGCAGTACACAAGTACAATTGAAGTACACGACTGAGTACATTTTCGTTTGGGTTTATTACAATTATGATTGCGATTATGGATTACTTCCCATTCGCTTATGATTGTCCCTTACAGTTCAATTAAAGTACATTCTTACATTATATATAAAGTCATTACATTCAATTATAGTTTCATTGAAGTACATTACGTCGTTTACCATTATATTTATATATGGTTATAATATATGGTTATAATATATGGTTATATTATATGGTTAGATTATATGGTTAGATTATATGGTTAGATTATATGGTTATTATATATGGTTATTAGTACAACACAAGTACATGAGACACGACAAGATAATTTATATACAACATAATATGTTATATTACATTATAATATGTTATAAATTTGGATCAGAGCGAAAGATGTTGTTTATCTTAGAAACGTTCAATTCTGCTGTGATTCGCGAATTCGACCACTTACCTACCCAAGCATTTATGAATATCTTGTGAGGAGTGCACGCACTTAAAAGCAAAAAAAGAAAAAAATACATGTGGACGTATTTTACATGTAAGTAACAGAATAGGTTGTGTGCGTAATATAGACACGCGTAAAATATGGACTGATAGGTTGATAGGCATCAATAGACAATAGGTAGGAAACAACATAAATAATGATGTATAGAGAATGAAGTTTTTTTTCTTTTTATTATTATTATTATTATTATTATTATTATTATTATTAAGGAATTTACCATACATTCAATACGGAAGATGTCCAAATACTAAACACGTGATTCAGTGTTCAAGGTATGGAAAACGTGAAGAGAATTAAGTTACTTTATGACGTCATAGTTATTCACATTATGTCATACGTACAGTATAACTAAGTCATTATTTGGGAGGACCTAAAAGAAACGAATCAAAGACAGTGGGTATCAAGGACTAAGAAGCACAACTACGGTTCCAATCCTCTTATATGCAATGTGTATCTAGGGTCGAGGGTGAGATGCAAGACAATCATAATTAATTATAATAACTTCTATAACCAATGGAAAATGGATACGACTAAACCATAGATATGGTAGATCGTAGGGTTGTGACACGAACAAAAAATAGGAAGCTACAAGTAAAATTATTATCCAAACTCGCGTTAAGCGATTTTGGTTCTTATGTAAAAATGAATATTGATTATTCATTGTCCATTTTTACATATATATATATATATATATATATATATATATATGCTTTGAAAGAGAACTACAAATACCAAATTTTATTTTCTATCTGAAAAAATATATATATTATATTTATAATTATGATTTCTCAGTATGGTTTGTAAATTACGCAAATCCTATAATTTTTCGTTTCCAATTGAAACTACAAATTAACATCGTTATTTTAAATAAGAACAGACAATATGATCTCAAAATTACACGCAACCGCCTATGCATAGATGGTTGCGTGTCTCTATAAAAATATCCCTAACCGAATGAGACTGCATTACATCCAGACACAATTTTTGTAATATTGTCCATGCAAATGCGCGAACTAAAAGAGATCTTAGGAGTAATAGATCTAAGGCGAGGTAAGCGGAACTTAAAATACAAATATGTTTCATTGTGTTCGCAGAACGAGGATAGTGGCGCGAAATGGAATGTCCCCAATAGCGCATCTACTGTATATACATGCGCTATTGTCTTTGTCTCCCAATGGTATACTTTAAGAGAACTTCGGTCCTTTCTGCTTCACGAACAACATATTCCTCTAAACATTGATATATATATATATATATATATATATATATATATATATATGATACACACAGACCGTGCATGGAACAAGGAAGCCTTCTAGGATAATTAAATCCACTATAGCCCGAATAAGTAATGGTAAATGACAAATACCATAGTTTTTCTTTTTCATGATGCAAGCCCGACGTGGGCAACGGGTCTCTCGCAAAGAGGTCCCATAAATATAGCTTCCCTCACCAGCTATCTGCAAAGCAGACAGGATCCAGCATTGGGACATGGATCTAGGGTTTAAAGCAGCCTAGCTCCACTACATTTAGAACCTCAATATAAGTAAAAGACTCGTTGCATTCACGTCGGATTGAATAAATCAAAGAAAAAGGGGTAACTATTATATTTTTACCCAAAACCAAAACTTAAACCTCAACTGGCAGAATTGAGCGTCCACTTTTCAAGGCACATAACATGTCCGTTTCATGATGGGAATGAACTCAGAATGGTTCCCTGAGTTTTTTATGATACACACACACCGTGCATGGAACAAGGAACTCTTCTAGGATAATTAAATCCACTATAGTCCGAATAAGTAATGGTAAATGACAAATACCATAGTTTTTCTTTTTCATGATGCAAGCCCGACGTGGGCAACGGGTCTCTCGCAAAGAGGTCCCATAAATATAGCTTCCCTCACCAGCTATCTGCAAAGCAGACAGGATCCAGCTTTGGGACATGGATCTAGGGTTTAAAGCAGCCTAGCCCCACTACATTTAGAACCTCAATATAAGTAAAAGACTCGTTGCATTCACGTCGGATTGAATAAATCAAAGAAAAAGGGGTAACTATTATATTTTTACCCAAAACCAAAACTTAAACCTCAACTGGCAGAATTGAGCGTCCACTTTTCAAGGCCCATAACATGTCCGTTTCATGATGGGAATGAACTCAGAATGGTTCCCTGAATTTTTTCTGATACACACAGACCGTGCATGGAACAAGGAACTCTTCTAGGATAATTAAATCCACTATAGTCCGAATAACTAATGGTAAATGACAAATACCATAGTTTTTTTTTCATGATGCAAGCCCGACGTGGGCAACGGGTCTCTCGCAAAGAGGTCCCATAAATATAGCTTCCCTCACCAGCTATCTGCAAAGCAGACAGGATCCAGCTTTGGGACATGGATCTAGGGTTTAAATCAGCCTAGCCCCACTACATTTAGAACCACAATATAAGTAAAAGACTCGGTGCATTCACGTCGGATTGAATAAATCAAAGAAAAAGGGGTAACTATTATATTTTTAGCCAAAACCAAAACTTAAACCTCAACTGGCAGAATTGAGCGTCCACTTTTCAAGGCACATAACATGTCCGTTTCATGATGGGCTTGCATCTTGAAAAAGAAAAACTATGGTATTTGTCATTTACCATTACTTATTCGGACTATAGTGGATTTAATATCCTAGAAGAGTTCTTGTTCCATGCACGGTCTGTGTGTATCATAAAAAAACTCAGGGAACCATTCTGAGTTCATTCCCATCATGAAAACGGACATGTTATGTTTTGAAAAGTGGACGCTCAATTCTGCCAGTTGAGGTTTAAGTTTTGGTTTTGGGTAAAAATATAATAGTTACCCCTTTTTTCTTTGATTTATTCCAACCCGACGTGAATGCAAACGAGTCTTTTTACTATAGTGAGTGTAGTTCTAATGTAGTGGGGCTAGGCTGCTTTAAACCCTAGATCCATGTCCCAAAGCTGGATCCTGTCTGCTTTGCAGATAGCTGGTGAGGGAAGCTATATTTATGGGACCTCTTTGCGAGAGACCCGTTGCCCACGTCGGCGGGCTTGCATCATGAAAAAAAAAACTATGGTATTTGTCATTTACTATTACTTATTCCGACTATAGTGGATTTAATTATCCTAGAAGAGTTCCTTGTTCCATGCACGGTCTGTGTGTATCATAAAAACTCAGGGAACCATTCTGAGTTCATTCCCATATATGTATATACACACACGCTTGCTATAGATTTATCCATTTTAAAATTTGTCTACAAACAATGAAGTTTGGAAGGAAAGTGACAGATTAAAAACGAGTACCAGAATATGAATGATAATGTTTTAGACCTTTCTGCACAAGCCCCACGCTTCGTTTTAAGATATTTTTGTTGGACAATACATCATTTTCAAGGCTAATAAAAGTTCATACAATGCACGGTGCATACCGCACCTGAAAATTCATGCCCCTGTATTTTTCCAACCCAACACCTATATGAAACAATGTTGTCCATAAATTAAATATTTATTTAATTTGTTATACATATATATATATATATATATATATATATATATATATATATGTGTGTGTGTATACAGAGAGAGAGAGAGAGAGAACTTCTTTCTTAATAATATAAACTTTTATATTTAAAATCACAATTTAATTAACAAATTGGTTTGAAGATTGCTTAAAGTCCAGTTCTGGGGGCATCCGCTTTCACAGATGGATATACTTTGATATTTTAATAGATAACCGTTTGAAGGGGTGTACGGAGGGCAACTTAATATTGGCTTTACACAAGTAAACAGCGAAATGAGACATAAAAACCGAATGCCCCTTTATATTACCTCGAGAAATTACAGTCATTTTATTATAATTTTATAATAATTATAGCGAGCAGAAGGCTATTTTTATTTGCATTACATATTTCGAGTATGTTTTATTTTAAATTTTAGTATAAATGTAATTAGATTTCAATGTAGGTTCATATTAAAAGCTTTTACTCCTTTAACTTTATTATCTGCTAGTACAGGATGCTCCTGAATTAGTTATACATTGTGAAATAATGGTACAGTAAAGCATACATACGATTTATGGACCTTCGTACTCATAGCGAGAATGGTCATATGATAGATAAGATCTCGGCATAATGTGAATTCTGAACCACGGGATCGTGGGTCGGTACATCATTTGGGCGGCCCCCCGTCCATCAACCACACAGACCCAATGTCACTTAACTTCGACCACGTTTCACTATTTAATCGTGGTATAAGGTTAATTGCTGAATTGAAATGAAAACTCAACCATAGCATTATTGCGTATATGCTGTGTTCCCCAACCAAACTACAGTTAACGTTGCTTAATAATGAGAGAGTCAAAATAAAGCTCGATTGTTACTGCCCGAAGCTTCACTTTTTCAGGCTGTAGAAACGCAAATCAGTCGCTGAAAAGCACTAAGTTTATTATACATATATAAAGCATGTGGAACGGAATGCCCGTCAGATTGATTCAAGGTGATTCGGTCGAACCTTTTATAGATGGATTATGCGCAATTTTCATGCGGAGCCTTCCTGTTTATTTTAAAATTTTCGCTTTATCTTTAAATTTGACTCCTCCCTTTCAACTTCTCTTCTTTGTTTTACTTTAAAACTTTCACCCGCCTTTAAATTTTCCTACATCTTTCAACTTTCCTTCTTAAGCAGTCAGTCGCGTAGGTACCTCTGTGTTAGGACATTATTATTATTATACCTTCAGCACTCCAATACAGTTCAAATTTCTATATGCCTATGCTAGGTTATTGGACGAATTTCGTTAAAATGGGGTTAGGCTAGTTTAGAATAGGTTAATCTCGGTATTTAAATAAACTAAACTTTCGTGGATTTAAATTTAATTGTTAAAATGTAAATTACTTTTTCTTTTAAAATGGTCGTAAGAGCAGTTATGTCATGGTACGAATGCCGCTCGCAATAGATTTCAAGAGAGTAAAACAGTAGGCTGGAAATTATATATTATATATATATATATATATATATATATATATATATATATATATATATATATATATATATATATATATATATATATAGTATTATTATTATTATTATAGTAATTTATTGTGGATCTCTCATTATTAAGCGACGTTAGCTGTAGTTTGGTTGTGGAACACAGCACATACGTAATAATGCTATGGTTGAGTTTTCATTTCAATACAGCAATTAACCTTATACCACGATTAAATAGTGAAACGTTGTGGCCGAAGTTAAGTGACATTGGGTCTGTGTGGTTGATGGACGGGGGGCCGCCCAGATGATGTACCGACCCACGATCCCGTGGTTCAGAATTCACATTATGCCGAGATCTTATCTATCATATGACCATTCTCGCTATGAGTACGAAGGTCCATAAATCGTATGTATGCTTTACTGTACTATTATTTCACAATGTATAACTAATTCAGGAGCATCCTGTACTAGCAGATAATAAAGTTAAAGGAGTAAAAGCTTTGAATATGAACCTACATTGAAATCTAATTACATTTATACTAAAATTTAAAATAAAACATACTCGAAATAGTATGTAATGCAAATAAAAATAGCCTTCGGCTCGCTATAATTATTATAAAATTATAATAAAATGACTGTAATTTCTCGAGGTAATATAAAGTGGCATTCGGTTTTTATGTCTCATTTCGCTGTTTACTTGTGTAAAGCCAATATTAAGTTGCCCTCCGTACACCCCTTGAAACGGTTATCTATTAAAATATCAAAGTATATCCATCTGTGAAAGCGGATGCCCCCAGAACTGGACTTTAAGCAATCTTCAAACCAATTTGTTAATTAAATTGTGATTTTAAATATAAAAGTTTATATTATTAAGAAAGAAGTTCTCTCTCTCTCTCTCTTTGTATATATATATATATATATGTATATATATATATATATGCATATAACTGCAATGACCGCGCAGTATATAAATGAATAGAAACGACATAAGTGTTAAGGAACGTTTCTGCACACGAGGAGGAGAGATAACGAATAATGAAAAATGAGGCGAACCGCCCAGGAATCGAACCCAGGGCCTTCCAATTGCCGGTCGGACGCTCTACCATTATGCTACGGACCTCACTCAATCACAAATCGAAATTCTCCCACATAGGGCAGGCAGAAACCAATGCCCTGAGAGGGCACCCTCGCAAATCGTGAATATGCGCATATAACTGCAATGACCGCGCAGTATATAAATGAATAGAAACGACATAAGTGTTAAGGAACGTTTCTGCACACGAGGAGGAGAGATAACGAATAATGAAAAATGAGGCGAACCGCCCAGGAATCGAACCCAGGGCCTTCCAATTGCCGGTCGGACGCTCTACCATTATGCTACGGACCTCACTCAATCACAAATCGAAATTCTCCCACATAGGGCAGAAACCAATGCCCTGAGAGGGCACCCTCGCAAATCGTGAATATGCGCATATAACTGCAATAATGGTAGAGCGTCCGACCGGCAATTGGAAGGCCCTGGGTTCGATTCCTGGTCGGTTCGCCTCATTTTTCATTATTCGTTATCTCTCCTCCTCGTGTGCAGAAACGTTCCTTAACACTTATGTCGTTTCTATTCATATATATATATATATATATAAAACAAATTAAATAAATATTTAATTTATGGACAACATTGTTTCCTATAGGTATGGAAAAATACAGGGGCAAGAATTTTCAGGTGCCGTATGCACCGTGTGTTCTATGAACTTTTATTAGCCTTTAAAATGATGTATTGTCCAATAAAAATATCTTAAAACGATGGGTTGGGCTTGTGCAGAAAGGTCTAAAACATTATCATTCATATTCTGGTACTCGTTGTTAATCTGTCGCTTTCCTTCCAAACTTCACTGTTTGTAGACAAATTTTAAAATGGATAAATCTATAGCAAGCGTGTATATATATATATATATATATATATATATATCAATGTTTAGAGGAATGTATTGTTCGTGAAGCAGAAAGGACCGAAGTTCTCTTAAAGTATACCATTGGGAGACAAAGACAAGAGCGCATGTATATAGCTGCGCTATTGGGGACATTCAATTTCGCGCCATTATCCTCGTTCTGCGAACACCATGAAACATATTTGCATTTTAAGTTCCGCTTACCTCACCTTAGATCTATTACTCCTGATCTCTTTTAGTTCGCGCATTTGTATGGACAATATTAAAAAAATTGTCAGGATGTAATGCAGTCTCATTCGGTTAGAGATATTTTTATAGAGACACGCAACCATCTATGCATAGTAGGGTGGCCCACTTTTCAATTTTTTTTTAAAAGTATAGGTTATCGTAGTTTTTCCCATTATTTGGCACTATACTAGCACATTGGTACCATTTTTACAAAAATTGATCAATATTTAGGGGTCTCGCATCGACCTTGAAATTACGATTTTTTTTTAAAAAATGCGTACTTTTTAACTTTTTACTGAATAAGATAAATCATTAAGTAGGGATGTTTTCTGAATCATCTTGATGAGAGAAGTCGTTTGGTCTGCCTTCCAATGTCATACGACTAACGGTTTAAAGGTTGTGCCTGTATACAGGTAATACCAATGTGCTAGTATAGTGCCAAATAAAGGGAAAAACCACGATCACCTATACTTTTCAAAAAAATCAGCAAATAGCAGACAAATAAGGAAGAAAGAAACGGTAACTTAAACAATCACTTTTGCATTGTATTGACCACTATCACACGCCACTGGCTGCAACGTTGTCCCTCTGTGCTATGTCATCGTGGCGAGTGAAGACTTCTTGAAGTCGCCGAGCTCTTTCCGGGTCTTTTCCACCACTTGCAGAAGATCCTGCAGCTGTGCCTCGTCCTTTGTGACCGTGTTCGCATGGTCTTGTATCAGTTGGACTCCTCTTTCAGCGACGTCATTGGTGACCTGGAGATTAGAGATCACATCCTTCAGACGACAAAAGTCCTCGTTCTCGTCCCACTTATCAGTTGGCAGGGTGAGCCACGAAGACCCATACATCTTCAGACCTGCAAATAAAAACCAGGAGGACTCGTCGATCAGGTCGGGGAGTAGCGTCATCTCTTCGACTGAGACGTTCTCGTATGTGAAGTCTTTGGGTACAGGGAGGTGGGACAGCTTCTCTGCCATCTGTTGCTTCACAGTGCCATCCACCTTGTTGCTGCATAGAGCGAAGATGACGGTCTGAGGCCTCAGATACCAGAAGTGCCGCCTCATCACTACCAGTGACGCTTCTGCCACCTCGCGGTCCACTGCCCTATACCTCAGAAAACGCTGGTATAGTACCAGGTCATTCAACGGCGCATCAGCTGCTACAGGGGCCGCCAACCAAGCTGGTACGTACAGAAGAGCGATGAACACCACGATCCTGTGCAGTTTGTCGACCAGCTCGGCGTCGAGCTCCAGCTGCCTACTGAACATCAGCAGTTTTGTGTAGTAGATGACCTGAAACAGAATAGGCACCATTGTAAGTAAGACAGGTTTATTGTTACCAATTACTTTGTTTGCGTTATAATGAAATGTTTATCTTTGAATAACATTTAAACTTATCTCTAGATTATTTTTGTTTGAAAATACTAACTTTAGCCATCCATCTTGCGTGGTGGTAGGCTCCTGGGCGCATGAGGTGAATGCCACGGCGTGGTTGTGTCCCGAGTACCAGGAGCGCGATCTCTGCCACTTCCCGGTAATCGTCTCTGACGAAACCAGAAGCTGTGCTCAGGAAAGGAAGCTGACCGCCGCGTCCCGGATTTCTATTAGCCACGTACTCTCCGCCAGATTCTCGACCTGCAGCTTGCAGTAGGTCGAGAGATCGAGCTCGTCCCATCTTCAAAAATAATAAACAAGAAAATTGTGTGAGAAAACCCTGAAGTTCCGGTTTGGCTTGCTGTTTTATAAACTAGTGGAATATCATGTGTGTCCTAACTTTACCTTGCACAAAAAATGAACTAACCTTCTCTTCAACTGCTGAAACAAAGGATCAGTTGGTGCCGTAGTCCTTCCGAGCAGGGTGACGGCTACTGCCCCCACGATAAGCTCTAGGACGTGATGACGGCATCCCAGCTGGAGTAGCGGTCGCCCGAGCATGTTTTCCAGCCGGACAACTACACCCTGCACCCTCCCCGTGTTGGTGGAAGTGGTGTCGAAGCAGAGTCCGATGACGCTCTCCTCACATCCCCAATCTTCGAGAGCATGTATGGTTGCCCGCGCCTGCGACAGTCCGGTGCCATCAGCAATAGCTGGGACTGACAGCAACTTTCCTCCTGTGCAATGAGGAGCCCCGGAGATGAGAATTGCTTGGCGGTGCTCCGCCGTTCCAAGGAAGTTCTGAAACACATGCCATATATTTCAATTTCATGGTTGTAAAGTAACTTATTTTTGTTCACACTCAGTTCTCTTTTTAATTGATATTATGCTTCATGAATCTCATTACTAAATTGATAGCTATGAAAACTTAATCAACTGACCTTGACCATTTTGCCATCCCAGTGGACAACAGTGTGCCTCGGTGGCGTGAAGGAGTCCTTCACAGCCGTCGCCACTTCACGGCGATGTGACACTCTTCCCCGGCGAGCCGTTTCTTTCGAGATGCTGAACTGATTGAGGTCTGCTGGTGGATCCGCCGAACGTGTGATAGCAGCCACAATGCTTACTATCTATGTAGAGAATGGAAAGTGGAAAGGAAACTTTCAAGAATACATGTGGGTTACGGGACAGTTTAAAACTAACGCTATCGATGAATACTATACACAATACGCACCTGATTATTGGACATGCGGAAACGATCAGCCACTTCCATGACAGCAGGTGCATTAAGGATGCGACGAGGAAGATTGACAGACACACTTGGCTCTTTCGGCAGGGGGAACGCTAGTTCTGTCTCCGACTCTCCTGACATGCCAGTATCATCATTCTCCATGGCCTCATCTCCGGTTTCGTATGCACACTTTGAGGTTTGCGGCTCCTGGCGAGGACGTTTTCTTCCTTCCTGTAGCTTTCTTTTTACAGCGAAAACTTTATCGTTCCCGCTCATCGTTGCCACCCGAGGACCACGTTGATCGAGGTAGAAGTCAATGTCTTCTTTCTTGTCCTTGTCGGACAGCAGTCGATTCTTCTTTATATCTTCGACAGCGTCAGATGCTCCGATATCCCACAGCTTGTCCACACTGTTCGAAATCTTCTGCCGTTTTCCTCCGGCGTCAGTTTCTCGTTTTCCGCTCTTTTGGAGTAAATGCCACTCTTTCCACAATGCCTCTAGCTTCCGTTCGCAGTTGAGCTTTGTGATTGTTTTAATGCGGGCCATGTTCCAAAACTTTAAGACGTTGTTTACGGTTTCTTTGAATGCGTCTTTCCTGTTAGCAGTGTACTGGATAACACTGAAGAAGTATTGCAAAACCTGCCGTGTTGTTGGCAATTTGCTACCACTGATGGAGGACGACGGTTGGCCAACTAAAAAAATTTCCGAGGCCGATCTTAGAGAAGGTAGCGATGTTATTTTCGCCTTTCCTTTTGATGACTCTCTATTTGTAGCTTCAAGAGTTCTTCCAGTTATGGTTGCCATCGATTTGTCCATGACAAAGGATGAGGAACTCAGACAGAATTTCAAAATGTTATGCTCTGCAAAAAAAGAAATAGGTTAGGTACCTGGCACAGGCATAGTGCATTTTCTAATTACCTATATACATTATAAATGGTGATCCAGAGAAATGGGACCCAAAAGAAACCCCTGTAACTCTTAAAGTATAAGTCCTTTTATAAAATCATACGCATCATTCGAAAGAGGATAGTTACAAGTTTGTACGGGATTGTATAGGTTTTGACAATACAAGACAAGATAAGATACAAAACAAAATAAAAGTGTTAGTTAAAACTAACCCTTCAAGATGACTGCATGGACTGTGGAACAGCTGCGTTTCATAACTGAGCAATATTATGAGCATGGAAGAAGTGTAGTTTCAGCTCAAAGATCTTTCAAGACAAATTTTCAGATGTCAAAATCACCTTCTAAGAAAGTAATCCGTCGGTGTGTCAGAAATTTTTCCCTAACTGGCAGCATTGGAAAAAGAAAACCAACTGGAAGAGTGCGCACAGCAAGGATAGACGAGATCATTAACAGAACTCATGAAATTGTACAGGATAATCCTAACATAAGCATCAGACGTGCTTCTCAGCTGTTAGGAGTTGGATATGGAACAACACACCGTATATTCAAGCAAAATTTAATGCTCTTTCCATATAAAATTCAAACAGTGCAACAACTAAACGATGGAGATTTCGCACGAAGACGACAATTCTGTCAATGGATCCAACAGAAGGTAAATGACACCACCAATTTTCTAGCAACTTTGATTATGTCAGACGAAGCCCATTTTCACTTGACTGGAACTGTAAACAAACAAAATTGTCGTTTCTGGGCAACAGAAAATCCATTGAATATTACCGAAGTCCCGTTGCATAGTCAGCGTGTAATTGTTTGGTGTGGTCTTACTGTATCTCAGTTCATAGGGCCGTACTTTTTCGAGGATTCCACCGGAAACACGGTCACTGTAAATGGTGATCGCTACGAAAAAATGTTGACCGATTTCCTTATTCCTAAATTAAGAGATCTTTGTCTAGAAAACCAGTGGTTCCAACAAGACGGAGCTACCTGCCATACCACGAGGAACTGCATGGCAGTTTTGCGTCAAACGTTTCCAGACGAGTTAATCTCAAGATTTGGAGACGTTGAATGGCCTGCAAGGTCTCCGGATTTTTCTCCCTTAGATTATTATCTCTGGGGATATTTAAAGAGTAGGATCTACAGAAATAACCCAACGACCTTGCAAGAATTGAAGGCTGCCATCACAAATGAGATACAGGCCATACCACCGCACACTCTTGCAAAAGTGATGCAGAACTTACAAGCGAGAACACTGGAATGCTTGGCAACTAATGGAGCACATTTGAAAGGAGTCATTTTAAAAAAATAAATATTTCATAATAAACTTGTAACTCTACTCTTTCGAATGATATATAGTTTTTATGAAAGGAATTAAATATTAAGAATATTTGGCTTTTTTTTATGGGTCCCATTTATCTGGATCACCCAGTATAATTAATGAACACACATTTTTTAGAGATTATCATATACCAAAATGTTTCCCACTGTAAATTACCTTTTATAAATACATTCTTGCAAAAAAAAATTTTTAATCAAAAGTACTGTGAGGGTTTTTTAGAATTAAATGATGAGCTGTTTCGCTTGTAAAGCGTACTTTGATGGGGAATCGTTGGAATGGAAAGTGAACTTGAAATTTGTGTTACCAATGTTAAGAAAATTGTCCGTTATTTTTGGCACGCTATAGAATTGTTACAAGTTGTAAATTCGGTTATTAGCGTGAAGTGTTATGTACTAATATTTTGCTAATACTGTGCTTTGTATGATTATATATTTATTCCTTGTACCGAAAATACATCTTGTACCGGAAAAAAACACCTGACAAATATAATGGGATACAACTATTTGTGTTGGCACAGCGTCGTACACGTTTCATTAGATTATGGTGCGTCCGAAGGTTTCATGTGACTCATATCTATCTCAGGGCTTGCACTGAGTGGAAGTGCAATAGTCATCTCGATGAATACGGTGGAGCTCCCATTGAGAAGCATTCTCAACGCCTCGTACGACGTCTCCGTGGCGAAGTTATTGCGCGTATTCAGGCGAGAAACCGGAGCCATTAACTGTGTGCTTGAAACGAACAGGAGGCCTGCGAGCAAACGCAGCGCTATTTATTTAAGTGCCGAGGAGATGCATAAAATCTTCGTGATGGTTGAGAGGTGGGCTGAGGACCGTTATAACATACCAGCTGACGTAGATACAATAAGAGATGTGATTAGTGACACCTCCTCATATGCCATTGTTTGCACATTGAGATAAATAATGAAAAACCATTCAATGATATACGAGAAATGTGGAAATAGCCAGCTGATGACGATCTTGTTCCTACGCGGAACCGTTTCATCCTCGACAGAATGTTTGAAATTGTCGGATTACGCAGGCTGAAACCTATATTAGACGCGCGTGTTAGGGTTATGCTTTATTTTGATACGGTACTCGAATACTCATACGCCGCTCTGTTTGATGGGTTTACCGAATGTAGGGCTGAACAAGGTGAGAATGGTCTAGAGCAGTGGTTCTCAACCTTTTTTTAACCATCGCCCCCTTGAAAAATGTTTTGCCCACTCTATTTTCAAATCGCCCCCTACACACACACAAAAAAAGTGAAATAAAAAACTTTCAAACTTACTATTTTATTTAATGAGATCCTTGAGATTGGTGTTTTTCTACTAAATATGCAATGTTCGGTTCAATGTCGCTGAGCTTAATTCTTATGTCACCTCTTCTGCATACATCCAATCTGTTTCTTTCCTTTGTTAGTAATTTAATCACTGAACTAAACCCAGTTTCAACCATATATGATGTTGGAAAACAGATAATTATTTTGGCCATTTCGGTCCATAACCTTGGATATAGTGTTTTACAGTCTTTTATTGACCAGAATTCAGTCTTTCCTACTTTATCATACATGTATTTTGAGTTATCATTGCATCGTAATTCAATTAATTCTTCTTGAATTTCTTCTTCAGCTGAACTAACATCACAATTAAATGGGTCTAACATCCATGGTTTTACTTCAAAGGAAAATAAATCAGAGAATCTTTTGTTCATGTCACTTTTTAACGAACATAAGTGTCCAGAATATGTTTCAAGATCCATTTTGGTAAGTGAAGAACAAATTTCTGCCAGCTCAGGCATGCTGTGAAACATTTTTTTAAGTAAATTATCTTGAAAAATTTCCAATTTTTCAGTAAATGCTTTGAATACTGTTTTACAATCAATCAATGTAATAAATTTTCCTTGAAGTTGAAGTGATACCTCATTAAGCTTTGCCTAAATAAATTTTCGCCCCCCTTCAGTCAAATTTTCGCCCACTTTCGCCCCCCAAGAATTTCATTTTCGCCCCCGTTGAGAAACCCTGGTCTAGAGGTTGATGATTATTTAATACATTTACTGTAGACTCTTCGAAATATCATGAACTTTGGTACAAAACACTTGACCGGTATTGGGCTGAGCAAACCTACACCGTTCACCCTGAAGAACTACTTCTTTTTATAATGATCATCTGTTGTAGCGAATTAGATTATCTCGTCTACTGCTATGCGTTGTGAAGAAGAGTTCACGATTGAAAAGTTAGGGATGTTAAGAAAAAGTCCCCGATTGGTAAGGCATGATTATAAGCATGTATTCAATGTAACGGCCCACGATGACGTTTTTGCGCGTGCTTTTGATTGTGTTCTAGCTGCGCTTAAAGGCAACTTGCCTGCCGAGTGTAAAGTGAGTACAAAATTATGCTTATGCGTTTTGTATATATTTCCTGTAATAATATGATTATACGTTTTGTATATATTTTCCTGTACTAATATTTGATAATATAACTATATTGTGCTATTAATAATAAAAAAATAGGAATTAAGTTATAAATATAATTCCTATAATAAATATATATATATATATATTTTGGCGCCATTTTATGCTAAGTCTGACACTATACAATATATACTCTGAGTTCAATTTTATAAAGTTCTTGTGGATGACCGTCTTTTGATTTCGGTTGATGTAGCGACCCGTAGTGAGAGATAAATCTAAATAAAGGAAAAAAAATTTGCCCATGAAAGGTGTACAGAGTTCGTCTGAGAGATCCCATGGGATGGGGTGAGACTGTCCACCTTCTCTCCCTACGAAAGTAGATACAAAATAATATTATTATTATTATTATTATTATTATTATTATTATTATTAAAAAAAGCTATGTTAGGCTTTTTTACGTTGTAAAAATTCAGAATAAAGCTATTCTATGCTATTAATTTGTGACTTAGTTTTTTTTCCTTATACTATATATACTGTACATATATATAGTGTTTTCTTTTTAGGTAGATTAGGGGATGTTAGTTTAATTACAATTTTTATTGGTCTTTTTAGGGTAAGACTTAACGAGGAAAAAATGAAATATTTTCTGTAGGTGTCCAGGTAGAAAGAAGGGTTCCTTTCAGTACGCACCACTTAAAGATAGTTTTTTGCTTTTATATACAGTATATATATGGTATATAAAGGGTGATCCAGAGAAATGTGACCCAAAAGAAACCCCTGTAACTCTTAAAGTATAAGTCCTTTTATAAAATCATACGCATCATTCGAAAGAGGATAGTTACAAGTTTGTACAGGATTGTATAGGTTTTGACAATACAAAACAAGATAAGATACAAAACAAAATAAAAGTGTTAGTTAAAACTAACCCTTCAAGATGACTGCATGGACTGTGAAACAGCTGCGTTTCATAACTGAGCAATATTATGAGCATGGAAGAAGTGTAGTTTCAGCTCAAAGATCTTTCAAGACAAATTTTCAGATGTCAAAATCACCTTCTAAGAAAGTAATCCGTCGGTGTGTCAGAAAGTTTTCCCTAACTGGCAGCATTGGAAAAAGAAAACCAACTGGAAGAGTGCGCACAGCAAGGATAGACGAGATCATTAACAGAACTCATGAAATTGTACAGGATAATCCTAACATAAGCATCAGACGTGCTTCTCAGCTGTTAGGAGTTGGATATGGAACAACACACCTTATATTCAAGCAAAATTTAATGCTCTTTCCATATAAAATTCAAACAGTGCAACAACTAAACGATGGAGATTTCGCACGAAGACGACAATTCTGTCAATGGATCCAACAGAAGGTAAATGACACCACCAATTTTCTAGCAACTTTGATTATGTCAGACGAAGCCATTTTCACTTGAATGGAACTGTAAACAAACAAAATTGTCGTTTCTGGGCAACAGAAAATCCATTGAATATTACCGAAGTCCCGTTGCATAGTCAGCGTGTAACTGTTTGGTGTGGTCTTACTGCATCTCAATCATAGGGCCGTACTTTTTCGAGGATTCCACCGGAAACACGGTCACTGTAAATGGTGATCGCTACGAAAAAATGTTGACCAATTTCCTTATTCCTAAATTAAGAGATCTTTGTCTAGAAAACCACTGGTTCCAACAAGACGGAGCTACCTGCCATACCACGAGGAACTGCATGGCAGTTTTGCGTCAAACGTTTCCAGGCGAGTTAATCTCAAGATTTGGAGACGTTGAATGGCCCGCAAGGTCTCCGGCTTTTTCTCCCTTAGATTATTATCTCTGGGGATATTTAAAGAGTAGGGTCTACAGAAATAACCCAACGACCTTGCAAGAATCGAAGGCTGCCATCACAAATGAGATACAGGCCATACCACCGCACACTCTTGCAAAAGTGATGCAGAACTTACAAGCGAGAACACTGGAATGCTTGGCAACTAATGTAGCACATTTGAAAGGAGTCATTTTTAAAAAATAAAAATTTCATAATAAACTTGTAACTCTCCTCTTTCGAATGATATATAGTTTTTATGAAAGGAATTAAATATTAAGAATATTTGGCTTTTTTTATGGGTCCCATTTATTTGGATCACCCAGTATACAGGGCTATTTAAAATGATTCATCCGATTTCAACTGAGAATACTTCCGTACCTATCAACCGTGCATCAACTGGGCATACACCACATGAAAGAGGAAATCTCTGAGTTTTCAAGATCACCGCGAGAGGGCTCCAATGTCACGCTGTGGCCTAGTCTAGCAACAAACAGTCAGTGTGAAAATGGCGTCCGCACAGCAGAAGGCGTTTTGTGTGTTGCAGTTTCCCTAGGTCGCCGGATCTTACACCGTGCGACTTCTTCCCTTGGGGGTACGTTAAAGATACTGTGTACGTGCCACCGTTACCCACATCTTTGGATGAGCTCCGAACTCGCATTGTTACTGCCGTAGAGTCAGTGACAACGGACATGCTGGAGCGAGTATGGGATGAATTCGACTATCGTGTCGACGTTGCTCGTGTAACTAGGGGAAGTCACATAGAGCATTTATGAGGTGAGAGACAAAATTTGGACAGTTTTTCTTTTGGTTGATGTATCACAAATCACTCTGTATTTGTAACATTAAAAAATATTCTCATTTGAAATCAGGTGAATCATTTTGAATAGCCCTGTATATATATTTTTCCCCAGGGGCGTTTCAGGTCACACCTGTGCGAACAATGGACGAAGTTAGAAAATAGAATTGGATGCTTGTACTTCTCTTTTTAAGCGTATATAATATATATATATATATAAATATATATATATATATATATATATATATATATATATATATAGGAATTTTCCTTCTAATGATTTCTTGTCTATCTAACTTGAATTTTGTTAACGAAAAAGATTGCTTTTGATAATACTATGTTTCGTATTGAAGTAACGGTGCTTTATCTAACAGTAAAGTTTAAAAAGTTTGTGCGTGAAATTGAAACGCGTTTCCAGGTAATAAAAATATGTAGATATAATATATATAGATATATATATATATATATATATATATATATATAGTAGAGAATTCTAAGAAATTCAATGTACATGTGATTTGAATTAGAGAAAAATTGAAATAGAGAAATTAATAATTATTAAGCATTGTTTTAATAAAAATTTTCTAATTTTGTTTATTGAAACCGCTGACGAAAGTTAATTAAAAATTTCTGGAGATAAATTTCCAGTAAATACGATTAAATTTTACGTGATAAGTTTTCTTTTTGAATTGAAATTTACCCACACACAAAGTGTTCATTTATTTTTCCTGTAATAATATGATTGTTCATTCATTTATTATATATTTTTTTCTTCTTTATTTCCGGCCGAATTGTGAAATATATTTTCCTGTACTGATATTTTGTTAATACTGTGCCTTGTATGGCTATATAAGCCAACTGGATAAATGATTTCTTCTTTATCTAATTTGAATTTTGTTAATGGAAAAATTGCAAAATAAATAGCTTTGTTGAATAAACAAATAAACTTGTTAAACGACATTAATAAGTTTATATTTATATATATTTATATATATATATGTGTGTGTGTGTCTGCGTGTGTGTGTTTGTGTGTGTGTGTGTGTTTTGTGTGGGTGTGTGTGTGTGTGTATGTGTTAGCACGAATTGCACATTCGTTTGTTTTATCTATATATTTTTTCTACAAATATGGTTATACGTTTTGTATATTTTCAAAATAATTAATATGTGTACAAACGCAGATGGAGTGAGAAGTTTGTAGACGGGATGAGGGAGGTGGGGAGATGACCGTGTGTTATGAATTTTTCCTGGACTAATATTTGATCGAAAATTGTGCTATTAATAATAACAAAAATAGGAATTATGTAATAATTGATTTATTTTAGTTGTGTAAAGAGCGTGTGTTTAAATTCTAATTATTTATTTAATAAACAGGATTTCTTTTAAAGTAAATTGTTGGAACTGAGGAGAAGATTCATCTGTATTGGCAGAAAATAAAGAAATAATGAATTTAAATAAATTATAATAAATAATAAAAGGTACATCACGACAATGTATACTAATATTTAATAATACTCTGTTTTTTGTTGGTGATGCTTCTTTGTATGGGCGTTGTGCTCGTATATATTTTACTATTGGGTTTTGCGTGCATCAGTTTGTGTGGTGAGGTTGGTGGTTGTGCGCGTATGACGATTGTTAGTGATGTGATGCCTTTTTTGTGTGGAGGTTGTGCTATGAGTCAGTTAATTGGAATACATTTTTATAGCGACAGTAAGCTCAGCATTGAGGTTTTAGTTTTAAAATGGAAAGCAATTATTTCGTTGATATAAATACAGTTATTACCCAATTAAATGCAGCGCCTTAAAAAAAATCTGACATCTTTACTATTAACTTCGATTCAAACCTGTTTAATTTAAAAATAAAAATAAAAAATTTGTATATGGATTGAAACTGTTCGAACAGTTTTAACTGCATCAAAAATCGTATATAATGAAATGAACTTGAAAATTCACAGAATATTATTTCTAGTTAAGTGTGAAAATAAAATTATTTTTATATATTTATATATATATATATATATGTGTGTGTGTGTTTGTGTGTGTGTGTGTGTGTGCACGAGTTGTTCATTCGTTTATTATATATATATATCCACCGCATCCTTTCCCACTGTTACTCGTGATTTAGCATGAATTGCGATAATAATAATAATAAAAATAGGAATTATGTAATAATTGATTTATTTTAGGTGTGTAATGAGCGTGTGTTTAAATTCTAATTATTTATTTAATATCAGAATTTCTTTTAAAGTAAATTGTTGGAATTAAGGAGAAATTCATCTGTTGTTGTAACGAATTAAAATAAATGGCAGTACCTGACAACTATCATCATATAAATTAAAATATACGGTGGTATTTAGCAACCGAATGGCTGAATAATATAAGGAATAATTAAATAAATATTGCTATCTGGCAACTCAGTCTTCTAGGCTGATTAATATATTAATTAATTAAATATATAGCACAAACTGGCAACTCAGCCTTCTATTGGCTGATGAATTAAATACATGGCGCTATCTGGCAAATCAGCCAACTGGCGGATTAGAGGTCTATAAAAGAGCGGGAGGCGGACGACGGAGTCATACAAGCTCGGCTCCCAGCTGAGCAAGGATCTCTGGTCCTTTCTCTTTTTGGCCCTTTGGGTGGTGAGGAAACCCCTTCCCTCCTATAGAGGCTTCTTAGGTTAGGTATGCCCCTTTGGGGGGAATAGCTTGGGGGAGAACTCCGCCTCCAAGTTGCATGCCCCTTGCAATCCCATTTTGGGGTTGGCAACAAAGGTTGGTACTCTCTCTCTCTCTCTCTCTCTTTCTTTCTGCCCCTTTGGGGGAAATTTTTTCTTTTTTTTTCTTTTTTCTTTTTCTTTTTTCTTTTTTATTGCAACAAAAGGGGGTGGGGGTTTGGCACTCTTGGAACAACGGGGGGTGGGGGGACACTCTTGCAACAAAGGGGGTGGGGTGGCACTCTTGCAGTATTATGCAACATTGCACTCATACATTTTGACACCATACTACTCCTGTATACCAACGGTGTTGGGCTGCGATGCGTAGTTGAACGTATTATGGAGTTTGCCCTTCAAAACCGCAATGAATGTGAAGTCCGGACGAGGTTGTCCTTCAGGTTCGGTTCAGATGACGGGGACGTAGATGATTTTTGGGTAGTAATACCGTTCAGACGTTTGGCGGCTGTAAACATAGAATATATCTTGGGCCGTATAATGCAGCCCTTTCGAAGTAGTACAGCCTTCAATATGGACAACTTCATGGTAGATAGTGACAGAGTATTCCGGGTTGCGGAGCATAGTGCCTAGGGTAGGTTGATTTTGGAACTGTGATCTTGGACTAGTCTAGGTAGAAAGGTATTAATGTATAAAAAACGTTGCACCAACTCATATTTGTGAAAATGATTGTATTTTTTGAGGATTGTTAATTATTTTTAAGTTGTAAAATTGCCGAATTTTACGCGTAAAATCGCGCGCGCGGCATTCGCGCAAAGTAAACAAACAAAATATCGGACCTTATTTCTTCAAAATAATCACTTAAAATTCGACTTTTTTAACAAAACGATGCTTGAAACTTGTTGTAAATGCATTATAGATGTTCATTAGTGTATTATTTTGTATTTTTTTATGATATTTACCTATAAAATGTGTATTAAATTAAATTATTTTATGATGCGTTCATTTAATTGTGTTTATTTTCAGATATTTCATAAAAATGGGTAAAAAACGGAAGTCTGCAGTGTTAACTCGAAGTGATAGTGCCAAAAAATTCAGTGGCCAGCCTTCCCCTT
This sequence comes from Bathynomus jamesi, assembly GCA_023014485.1. NCBI lineage: Eukaryota > Metazoa > Arthropoda > Malacostraca > Isopoda > Cirolanidae > Bathynomus > Bathynomus jamesi. Next base: position 929,815 of record JAJOZX010000356.1, on the reverse strand, counting down.
TGAATAAAACAGAGCATCCTAGCCAAAGCTGGGCACTTGCGGTTTTTTTTGCGGTACTGCGGTACTGCGGTACTACCGCACTACCAAACCGGTACCGCATAACGCAGTACCGCAAAGGATCGCTGAAAGTACAGCAGTACCGCTACCGCATTTTTTGCGGTACTGCGTTATGCGGTACCGGTTTGGTAGTGCGGTAGTACCGCAGTACCGCAGTACCGCAAAAAAAACCGCAAGTGCCCAGCTTTGCATCCTACCCTCCGCCAAGTTATTCAGTACAGTTATTTCCTCCAAAACAGCCACCTGGACTTGAAAGACTATGATATTGCTAAAATGATAGCAAAGGATGTGATTGAGATCTGGCAGGCAGTGAACCCGCGGCTGCCCCTGTATGAGGAATATTATGTAGTGAAATTGGTGGATAAAGTGTGCTTCAAGAAAGCAAAAGAGATAAAGAGGAAATCTCTTTCTACAGTCCAGGAGCAGAATCTGGAGGAAAAGCTGGATAAACTTTTTGACATTTCTGCTTGCACCTGTAAACTACCTGTTCGTCCCTGTGATGACAATGCTGTGAAGTGCAAGAAAGAAAATTGTCAAACACAGCACATAATCTGCACTTGTCCTCCCAGTAAGAAGGTAATGCTATTATTTTTTTAACTTTTAACTGACCTAACTTAGTGCGATTTGGTGCCTTTTAAATGGAAGGAAATTCAATGCTTGTAATTGAAAAATATCAGCATTTTCCTCCTGTAATCTTCCTCCCCCCCCCCTGGTAATAGAAATTAATAATCAATTTTTTTTCAGGATTTTAGCTCTTATTTTAGATCCGCTATTTAATATACTTTAATATTTCAGGTTCCAAAAATAGGACCCAAGGGCTCTTTCCAGCTGGGATCTGTGGACCTGCTTAAGCCTGGCCTTGATGTGAAACAGATAATAGTTGATAAATCGAAAATGGACAGGGAAAAAGCTAGAATGAAAGTGAAAAGTGATGAAAAGCACAATGAGGGTCTGGAAAAGTTTGTCTGTATTGGGGTTGATGGGAAAGTTGACAAGGACACTTTGCTGTACAGAGAAGTTAAGGATGAAAATGGGGAGACTAAGCTGAAGAAAGGAAAGGGACAAGAGCACCATTTCACTTTCACAAAGGAGCCGGGAACTGAAAGTGGAACATATCTTACTCACAGAGTCATCCCAATTAAAGGTGCGACTGGAGTTCTTCTTGGTGAAGAAGTTGCGTGTCTTGGAGGAGTTTAACAGTGTTCATACCCTGAAAGCCGTCTTCCTTGACAACACAAATACAAACACTGGTTGGGAGGGAGGCCTTGTAACAGCTCTGGAAAATAAAATTCAGCGGAAATTGCACACCATTGGCTGTTCACTCCATCAGAATGAGCTTCCTTTCAGAGCTGGTTTCAAGCATCTTGATGGCAGTACCAAAAGTCCCACTGCTTTCACTGGTCCGCTGGGAAAACTCTGTGAAATTGACTACCAAGATCTGCCACAAGTGGAATTCACGAAACTCAGTGGCCCCCTGGATGACATGGAATTTGCTGAGGAGACACTGAATGATCTCAGTAGCGACCAGAAGCTTCTTTTGGAGTATGTGCTTGGAATTTCCAGGGGCAAAGTCAACCAAAGATTTGCTGCCTGGAAAATTGGACCATTAAACCATGCAAGATGGTTGACTTTGGCAATTAGATTGATGTGTCTGTGGACCAGAGGTGCTTACCCTCCAGAACTACAGGATAAGCTTTACCAGGCCATCAAGTTCATTGTGGAAGTGTATGCAGTCAGTTGGTTTGAGATCAAAAGGGACAGCAAGTTCCACAATCAGCAGCTGTACATCTTCAACATGATCCAGAGGATCAAGCAGCAGTCTAAAGAAATCCAGGGTGTTGCTTTCAAGAACCTGAAGTACAATGCTTTTTCCTTGCTGCCCGAGAATGTGCTGTACTCCATGATGAAGTCTGATGACTTGGAAGTGAGAGAAGCTGCTCTCAAGAAAATTCTGTCCATCAGGTAAGCATTTATTAATTTTAAAAAATGTGAAAAAAAATTTGATTATGGGGATTTATTTAATTAAAAAAGGCCCGAGTTCTATAAATTCCCCATAATCGAATTTTTTTTCACATTTTCTTATCCCAATTCCCCCCTTCCCCTCTGATAATGGAAATAATCTTACCTTCTTTCTGAAAAAACATTCGATTATAGGGATTTATAGAACTCGGGTTTTTTTTTTTTTTAATTTAAGTTTAATTTAAATCAGCAATTCTGAGACTAATAGGGATTAAATCTTAAACTGGAATAAAAAATAAATTAATTATTATTCTTTGAGAAGTGGGAAGCCAGCCAAGAAGAGGCTGAAGAAGATCACAGCCATCAACATTGAAGCTACCCACTGGTCAGAACTAATCAACCTTTCTCAAAGTGGCATCTGTGAACCTGCTCTCACAGAAGACTTTTCTGACCAGGAGCTTCAAGAAGCATTGCTGAATGGCACCAAGCTGGAGCTGCCTGATCTGCCTTCACATTCTCAGAGTGTTGAAAGGGCAGTGAAGCTGTCATCTGAAGCTTCCCATACTGTTTATGGACTCGAATCAAGGCACAAACACATTCTGGCCAAAGCCCTAAGACGCCATATGAGGCCTTCCTTTGCTTCTAAGGGCTCTTACAGTGAAAATTATGATGATCTTGCGATCTAAATGTGTCTATTTGACTCTGTACATGTTTTTTTTTTATGAAAATAGCATGTTTTTTTCAGCCAAAAATTGCGAGAATGTGGTATTTTTTGAAACGATTTTTTGACGATTTTTGAAACGGTTTCCTCAAAAAACGGTTAAAGCTAGGGATCTGGAATTGTTTGTCAGTTATTATCATATTAAGCCCTGACTATCTCGACTAGTCCAAAGTCGATATCTAAACAATGCGTAAAATCAACCTACCTTAATAGTGCCACACCTTATACTCTTAATTTCAATTCTCCGGTTATTTACAGAAAGCATTTAAATGTCGATCGTGGCTGCAGCTTTTTAGCAATAGCCTTAGTTCATATGTTCACTGTGCTAAATACATGGACGCAAAAAATTTGGTTGCCTACGGTTGTGCAGCGTGCCCGGAAATTGGCTTCAGATTGCAAGCTTGAGTTTGAGTGAAATATGGGTCCTGAAGAACTGAGAAGGGTCGAGCAGGAAATGAATGCTCGTATAGTCGTATTTGGAATGGATGATCTTCGTAGGACTGTGTATGTTTTTAAAATTAGTGTGAGAGTTCGTACAAGACCTCTATTTATTTTAGGATTGTCAGGAACATCGTATCTCCCCATCCGTAACATAAGGACCCTCTACGCTAATTATGATAAAATGGAAAATATGGAAGTCATCATGATTTGTGTAAGGGATGTCTCGAGTTTGCGGATGATATGGTGAAACATTGTAAGGATTGCTACACGGTATGTGAGCAGTGTAAAACCCCCAAATGTGAAAGTCGTGTAGTTGAATCTATGAAGAGGGAATGTAATGTGTGTAGACGTACATTTTTCAATAATAATTGCTTTGAACTCGCTTAGTCACTTGACACTTGCAGGAAAAAGAGAATCTGTGAATGTGCATGTTTCATATGATGGATAATTGGGGCAAGTTTGTGCATAAATGTAATGAAATTCATTGTTCTACATGTCATGAAAAATATAAGACGGATGGGGTGAAGCATGTATGTTATATGAAAGATGCTAAGCCTAAAAATAGCCCTTGTATAACCGTGTACTACGATATAGAAACTTATACAAAAGCTGAAATCAAAGAGGTTATTCCACATTTATCGTAAGTCAGACTATCTGCGATGAGTGCATGGATATTGATGTGATGAGTGTCACAAATCTGGTAAACGGACAAACGTTTTTAAAACGATTGCACACGACAGACCTGTGAAATAGGGTGGAGCGAAAATGGCCGTTTTTTCAACTTTTTCTTGAAAACCAAATGGGTAGTGTGGAAAATATGCCAAATGGTCTTAAATGAAGGCATGCAAAGTTTGAAACCATTTGGATAAGTCTTTTAGGTGCCCCCAAGGCATAGAATTTATGTTTTTTTTTGAAAAAAATTAGGTGATTTCAATATTTTTTTATTTTTTAAGAAACCCATCCCTTCTTTGCGGTAGCTTGCATTAGGTTCATTATAAGTCCAATCATCAAATAAAATTTAGAGAATGAACAATTTTAATTATCCTGAGGTGGCCCCCCCCCCAGGCGCTCAAAGAACCATTATTTTCTATACAGCTCTTTGCTTATTCTGACTTATACAGTATATAACTTAGGTCAGAATAACCCAGAATTCACCACGAGGAGGTGGCTGCATATCGAGTTCCACCCGTGCCCAGCCCAACCACCCAACCTAGCAAGGCACTTCTAATCGGTCGTCAACATTGCTAATAAGATGTCAACGAGTTCTGTTATTATATCTTATAATGAGTACTAAGACTTGGTGTCAAATTTAGGTATTAGTTTCCTTGAGGCAAGTCTGACCCCTATGAATCCATCTCTAGATTTCACTCCACAAACAGATGATGCCTCAGTTACCAATTTAATTACTCTTTCCACTGTTTGTGTGTGGCAGGGATACTTCTTGATTTCAAGCTTGCCTCGTTCAGTTAATTGTTTTTCTAGTTCACTGTCTGTTCGGCTCATTGTCAAAGGAGGTTCAGTTATTTCAGTTCTTTGCCAATGGATCATCTCGGTGTAATCATTGCAGTCAAAATTCAGTTCGGGAATTTTAAATGTGACGAATTTCGCTTTTCTTTTCCTCCCCTCCCTGGCTTTCTTGATTCTCCGACATCGAAGCTCTCGTACATATTCCCGTTCATCTTGCAGCATTGATAGAAGGATGTTTTCAGGATGAGCGAAATATGCGTTTCTTTGAATAACTGGACGAATTATATTCAGTTTCTTTTTTCAGAGTTTTTGATAGTTGTATGGTTTTGCAAACATTCCTAGCGCCATAGACGACAGATGAATTTGATTTTATCTGAAACCACATTGGTGCGTACGCTTTCATTATGAATTCAACAATGGCAATTAGATTCTCTGTTGGATCTTCTATTGATATATATAAACGGAGTATTCGATTTGCTGTTGTCTCTGAATCAATTGGTAAGAATTCTTTCAAAGGGAGCTTGTGACAGTCTTGAAGTTGTTTGCCAATTACACCTGTAAATCCACGCGGACCCGTTGTTTTTCCATCCAGTTGTTGAATTAAATGACGCAATGGGAGCTCATTTTCATGTAGTTGGCAAACAAACCATTGTAAAGGTTTTCCAAGTTTTCCTTCAAGTAATGTGCAGACACCGCCCTTGGTGCCTGTGTTGATGGCTGTTCTATCGCATCCAACTACGGTAATATTTTCAGTCGATATTTTTTTCTCGTCTAAGAACATCAAAATACCTGTTGTTGTTGTTGTTTAGCCGATCAGCCACCCTGATTGAGCAAGCCGGCGGCACGCAGGTAACCGATCGCCCTCTCCAAAGTGGACCAGAGGTTCAGCGCACTAGTGATGTTGTGTTCGTTGTTGTGCTAGAGCGGTACAGTCTGTCATAATGTGTTCAATTGTTTGTGGTGTGTCCTGGCACAGGTGGCAGATGTCGTCTGTGGAGTTGTCTAGTCTGTGTTTATATGTCCGTAAGTTGGAGTGATGTCCACATCGGAATCGTGCTAAGTTAACTCGATCCGATCTGCTCAGGCTGATCTCTGACCTGTTAATGGGTGGCGGCTTCGCACCTAGGACCGCATTCGGACCGAGTCGTGTCAGTGCTTTGTGGGTTAGGTGTGTGTGTATGTGTTTTCTGTACTGTGTGATGTCTGTGGGGCGTGGTATGGAATGGAGTATTTGGTTATAAAGTCTCTCTGGTGTTACCTTAATGGTGCGAGGTGTTGGTGCATGATTGTACATGTAGTGGCAAGGGTGTTGTGGGTTAGTTGTCGCTGTTGCCATGAATTGTGTTCCTTTCATGTCTAAATGTTCCTAAACTTTCAGTATTTTTGTTTCTGTGTGCAGGTGTTCTATTGGTATTGTTTGAGTACATCCTGTAATGATACGAAGTGCATTGTTTTGTATTGTCTGTAAGGTGTTTATGTGTGTGTTTGAGATAATGGGTGCCCAGCATGGGCTAGCATAGTTCATAACTGAGCGAATATATTGTTTGTATATGAGTGATGTTGTTTCCTGCTGGTGTCCAAAGTTTGAGCCTGTTAGTACCCTAAGCGTGTTAAGTCTTGATGTACATTTGTTTTTAATGTCCTGAATGTGGTTTGTAAAAGATAATGATGTGTTGTATGTGACCCCAAGTATTTTGGTCCTATGAGTGTGTGGAATGTTGATGTTGTTTAGTGTAAGCTGTGGAGTTACCTGATGTTCTTTTGTGTTGCTTGTAAGCAAGGTGATGGTTGATTTTGTGGGCGCTACTTTGAGTCTATTGTGTGTGAGCCAGTCTTGTATACTGTTTATGTATGTTTGTAGGTTATTTGTAGCGGTGTAAAATACCTGTAGCTATGTTTTGTGCTAATCCTGTTGTTGGTGAGAAATGGCCAAGAAATTTTGATTCAGGTTCGGCAATAACAGCAATTTGTTCTTCAAGAACATTTTTGCGGTAGAATTTGCAACCTTTCTTTTCCGATATAATTGTCGTATCTTTGCGACCATCGAAATACATACTTTCGATGGCGGTTTCACTTTCTGTTGCTCTCTTTTTATACTATTTCTCTTCTGCATTTCCTCTCCCGTCGTATTTTGTTGCGATCTATGACTTTGGATGAATTTTCTTCAAAAATGATGCCAATATCTTGAAAGAAGGAGGTTGATATCGAGGCAGCTGCGCGGTCAGACACTCCTGTTCTATCGCACGCCAGAGCTAAGGCAGGTAAAACCGATTTCTGTTCCGTAAGTTTCTGCTCCTTTTTCTACCTTTTTTGGGGAGGAATATAATTTTCATCACATTCATCAGAGGACGTCTCAGTACTTGAGACCGACGTTACTTCTGATAAATCAACTGCCTCTGATGTACCTTCTGCTAGGCTTCTCAGGCTGCGGGATTTTCTAATTGCCGTTTTTTGTAGCCTTCGTGTTGTTTCAATATCTGCTATTCCGATGAACATTTTTCGCTTTGTTCATTGATCCATCAAGAAATCCCGTTCTAAAACAGGGACTTTGGAAGCCTTCGTACAAGAGCGTCTTTCAAAACACTTGCACTTACATGCAGCAATGTCAAATAATTTCTTAGCTTCATTTTTTAATTTATTTATTTTCTCTTTATAACTTTCATTTTCCCGCCGCCCCTTGAATCCTTTTAATATCGTTCGATACTTCTTGTCGTGTACTTTTAACATATCCAAAATACATTTCTCTGATAGCACTGGGATAGATGCTTTGGAGTAAATATCGATTATTTTCTTTGTAAGATTCTTCCCAATGACGTCTACAGAAGGATCTTTATTTGACGTTTGCTTCAGTCGATACCTTTCCCAGAGAAAACACTTCATCACACCTTCATAAGTTGGAAGTTGACTCTCATTTAAGTCGTTAACAGTGCCGAAAATGGGGCACAAGTTTGCTTGCTTCGTACGTGAGGTAGATGGTCAACTTGAGTCCTACATCTTGAAAGAACAACGAATAGCACCGTCTTCTGTCACTGCCAGGCTAACACTGGCCTTTCAGGCTGTGAGTCAACGAGGGAGTGAGTCCGTGAGAGAGAGAGAGTGGTGATGTTGATGTATCTATCTATATCTGATGTATCTGTCAGTACCGCTAAGTAACTACTGAAATATACAGACTTGTACAAATTCTTGAATATACTGTATATAATAAATGACATATTTTAGCATAATTTACCGTCTCGGGGGCACCTGAAAATGAACTCCGATTGTAATGATGTTTTACAGTGATTATTTTTACACCAAATGGCACCTTTTTCCGACTACACTAGTTCGATTTTTGAAAAAAGTGTATTTCGCTCCACCCTACTGTGAAACTCTGTATCCTATATTGTCAAATTAGCGGACAAGTTAAAAAAAATGACTGTATATTCTTGCCCATAACAGGACCAAATTTGACACACAGTTCCTTTATAAGGAGTTGCTTGAACACGAGTCGTCTGCGATATTTACAGGTGATCCCTTGAAAAGAGGCAACAAACTAATACAGATGCAGATAAGAGGTAATGTACAGTTTAAAGGCACCCTGCTGTTCACACCTTGTAAATTAGCAAAGCTACCCAAGGTCATGGGCGTAGCCGCTGAGGTTTCAAAAGGGTATTTCCCTTACACATTCCTCACTAGCGACACTTTAAATTTCTTAGGCCTGCCTCCACCCAAACATTACATTAACTACACCAACATGAGTGATAGTGAGCGTGAGGAATTTGACCGCTACTACAACAGTTTTAATGAAGCTAGTCCATACAATATAGCTGATGAATGTGAACGTTATTGCGTGTATGATGTGCGCGTGCTTAGAGTATGTTTCCAAGCCTTTAGAAGAATGTATATAGCCCGTTTCAAATGCGATCCGCTGCAAGTCGCATCCACGATCGCCCCATTATGCTTTACGGTGTTCAACAAAAACTTCATGCCTAAAGACACCTTAGCCGTCATTCACAGAAAAATGGTGTGTTGATGTTGTTGGTTAGCCGATCAGCCCACCCTCATCGAGCAAGCCAGCGGCACGCAGGTAACCGATCGCCCTCTCCAAAGAGGACCAGAGCTTCAGCGCACTAGTGATGTTGTATTGTGCTAGAGCGGTACAGTTTATCATAATGTGTTCAAATGTTTGTGGTGCGTCCTGGCACAGGTGTTAGGTGTCGTCTGTGGAGTTGTCTAGTCTATGTTTATATGTCTGTAAGTTGGGGTGATGTCTACATCGGAATCGTGCTAAGCCCCACGTCTGTGGGGCGTGGTATGGAATGGAGTATTTGGTTATAATGTCTCTCTGGTGTTACCTTAATGGTGCGAGGTGTTGGTGCATGATTGTACATGTAGTGGCATGGGTGTTGTGGGTGAGTTGTCGCTGCTGCCATGAATTGTGTTCCCTTCATGTCTAAATGTTCCCTAACTTTCAGTATTTTTGTTTCTGTGTGCAGGTGTTCTATTGGTGTTGTTTGAGTACATCCTGTAATGATACGAAGTGTGTTGTTTTGTATTGTCTGTAAGGTGTTTATATATGTGTTTGAGATAATGGGTGCCCAGCATGGGCTAGCATAGTCCATAACTGTGCGAATATATTGTTTGTACATAAATGATGTTGTTTCCTGCTGGTGTCCAAAGTTTGTGCCTGTTAGTACCGTAAGCGTGTTAAGTCTTGACGTACATTTGTTTTTAATATCCTGAATATGGTTTGCAAAACATAATGATGTGTTGTATGTGACCCCAAGTATTTTGGTCCTGTGAGTGTGTGGAATGTTGTTGTTTAGTGTAAGCTGTGGAGTTATCTGGTGTTCTTTTGTTAGCAAGGTGATGGTTGATTTTGTGGTCGCTACTTTCAGTCTATTGTGTGTGAGCCAGTCGTGTATACTGTTTATGTATGTTTGTAGGTTATTTGTAGCGATGTCGATGTTGTTGTGGGTGGATGTTAAAGTGATGTCATCTGCAAATGATGATAAGGTAAGCTTGTTATCTGTGAGTGTTGGAATGTCATGCATGTAAAGTTGAACAGTGCTGGTGAGAGAACAGAGCCTTGAGGGACCCCGTTCGGAAAAAGCTTGTTTTGGATGACTTGTCATTAAATGTGACATGTGAGTATCTTCCTGAAAGATAGTTTCAGCCAACTTTTGGTGTTATTGTGCATGCTTGTGTTGGTATTTTGTTTATGAGAGGGAAGTGTGGATAGCATCAAATGCTTTACTAATGTCTATTGTTGCTAATAGAGTACGATGAGCTGTCGTTGGAGTTGATGCCATCCATGATGTGCTGCGTGAGTTTAGTGAGTAATGTCGTGGTTGAGTGGTGAGGTCTGAAGCCATGTTGAGTAGGCGATAGTGGTATGTGTGGGTTGGTAATTTGTAAGATTAGTCTTTCTGTTACTTTGGAAGGTGTACATAGTAAAGTAATGGGTCTATAGGAAGCTGGTTCTGTTAGATTTTTGTTTGGTTTGAGTAGTGTAATAATTTTACCTTGTTTCCATTATTATGTCAGGAATAATAGTGTTGGTATGAATATTTGCTGATGTTTGTAAGAGCTAGTATTCCCTGTGGGCCCAAGTGTTTAAGGTGTATGTTAGATATGTTGTCTGGTCCAGTAGCCTTCGAATTCTTAATGTTTCTGATGATCTTGGTGGTCTGGTCCGTATTGAAGGGTGTAATGTTCGTGTTGAGTCTGTAGGTTTTCTTGTGTTTGGCTGTTTATCTGCCTGCGTGTTTCCGGTTGTTGTCTCTGTTTAAGAGACTTATCTTTGCGTAGTGATTAACTAGAATGTTAGTTTGTTGTGTATATGTTGGGATATTATTTTGGCTGCGACAGATAGCCGCGTGTGAGGTGTGAATGCCTCTGTTAGAGTGGGTAATGCTGTTTATAGTCTTGTTTAGCCTGGATGTATCTGTGGAGTGGTTTCGTGTTGTTATGAATTCCCTAAATGTTTCTGTTTGTTTTTCTTTGAGTTTGTTGTTTATTTCTGTGTTGAGGTGTTGTATCTGCTGTTTTATGGTTTCTCTGTGTGGTGTTTGTGTGTTATGTTTGAGGTTGTTACGTTGCCTTATGAGGTGGGCTATTTCTCTAGTGTAATTTGGGTCGTATTTCCTAATGTTGCCCTTGGGTATGTATTTGTTTGCATTGTTGATGATGGTGTGTTGAATATATCTGCGGAGTCCTGTCCTTTCTTATTAGCAGGGCAAGCTGTGCTTTTATCGTTCTCATTTCCTCTAAACAATTTGTTTCCTTGCTCCTGTTGTTACTTCTAATTCGGATAAGAGCCGTTCTTTCCCGTTCTCTTCTTTGCGTACCCTTTATGTGAAAATATAGGCACTCTATATTTAGGCACTTTCTCTCTGTCAGTGACTGTCTGCACATAGGAGGGTGGAAAAGGTGGCAGTTTTGTCCGTATCTGCATCTTCCATTCCTCATCATATCGAAGCATTTTTTTTGGGTGACTGTTCCTGCAGTTTGAGCCATATCTGCACGACCCTGTTTCATAGTATTCGCGTATGGCCCGTCGCTTAATCTTCTTACGAGTCCTATGTGATTCGATTGCTTTCTTCTGTTCCGCCAACACTTCTTCCCGACTCAGTGGTGTTTTTGTCTTCGGCGAGTTTTCATAAGTGTTCCTGGTATCTTTCGCTTTCTCTTTCTCTTTTGCGTTCCTGGTATCCCTCTCTTTCTCTTTTGTGTTCCTGTTATATCTCACTTTTGCAGGGGTTACTTTTGCACCTCCCTGTAGTGTGCTTTCCTGTGGTGTGTTGTCCTGCGCCTCATTTTCGGTTGTGTCGGCGTTATCTGGTGTTTCCTGGTTATCTGTCGGCAAAAATGCATTGCCCATTTGCATTGCCCTTTGGACGATATTCTTTTTTTTTTCCATGCACTTGACGCACAGGAAGACATAAACGGCTGTGATTTTGTTATTTATTCTGTTTATTATTTTCCTCTCTCTTTTACCTAGGTTCATGCATTCGTAATGTTTGAATGTATTGCAGAGCATACATTTTAAGCTTGTGGTTTGGTCTACTTCACTTTTGCAGTCGCAGAGGTGGAGCACGGCGCATTCCATTAGGCGTAATCCAACTTTATTTAACTTTCTGAGTTTGTATGGTTAAGCGTGATACCCTTAGCCTTCACGATATATTTCATATCATCGCCCACCCTCACCCGTACCCCATAGGTTTTTAGCCCTGTTGATACAAATGAGTCAGTGTATGCACCATCACCATACTCATCCTTGATCTCGACAGTTAGCTCTCCAAGGAATTCCCCAATAGCAGGCATGTACTTATGCCTGCTATTGGAGAATTACTTGGGGAATTCCCTATTGGGGAATTCGCTGTGAATATCACGCTATCTGTGTCAGCGTACAGCACCCTCCTCCCAAGAGAGTGCAGTAGTCCCCAAAGCTTGATGCGGGCGTAGGCCGTTGTGAAGCTGGCTACAGGTATGTTTGTAACCCGTGAGGTATCTGTGGCCAGTTCGGTGATGTTGTACTTTATTATGTAAGTATTACCTACATTCACGATCTCCATCCCAGACTTCACTAGAACTTTGTGCCAAATGCACGCTCCCTTTGCCAGTATTCTGTGCAAATTTCCTCCAAAGACTGTTTAGACACAACTTTGCACTAAAGCGCTTGCCAGGATTCTTAACAATTTGGGAACGGTCAAGCTGTATACCTTCATGGGCACGGTAACGCTGAATATAAGCTGTTTTTTCATCTTCGGTATCAACTCCTCGCTGATATCCCGATGCTTCTACCTTATCCTTCAAAAAAGCGTTTATATATGGCGTGAAAAGGTTGGGTAGCTTCTGAAACCTCCACACCTCATGTATCTTCAATATTCTGTACCCATGGCGAACGACCAGGTCCAGCTCAGGACTTGTATACACATCTCTGATCTTAAACTGGTTGGTTGTATGATTACAATCACCACTGTTCTCATCTGCGCACTTCACACACAGGGGAAATATGAGCTTGTGATCTATAACGACGGGTAAGATCGGCATCCATAATTCGGGAGGGGGGAGCACGTCCACGAAAGAGAGCCCAAAGTAACGCTCACTCAAGTTAGCTGAGAACTCTTCGATGGTTGGCATTGCGAGACCAACCAGTTTTTCAGGCGCACCTACGGGGTACGGATTGTTCTTCATCACGTAGGGGTATAAAAAACAGAAGTCGTAGTAATGAAGCTTCACGCCCTCCGTAGGCGGAAAGTATAGCTTGAATGAGTTTGTACGCCCTCTAAACAAGCTATCGCCGCATTTGAGAGAATCCAACACCATTGAACGTTTGATGGCCCTTATTTCTTCACGGTACTGGTCATCTGTTTCCATCCGTGCATCATACTCATGCTCCCACACGATCTTGTGAGTGAACTGGGAGCCTATAAGTTGATCGCGGTTACGGGTCCATGCGAGGCTGTCGGCGGAGGATCTTCCATGGAGGTTCCCTGTGACGGCACACTCATGGCGTGGGCATCCATGCCACCAGCAGCCGTTAAAGGAGTACACAGTCTTTTCACCAGTGGTTGGATCCTCACTAAGGCTATCAACCCAAAAAACACGACCATTGACCTTAATGGGTACTTCACCCGTGTTGCGGGCGCGTTTTATGTATACCCCGGTCTGTTGCTGTAGGTGTATGAACCAGTAAATAGCCTTGTGCCCATAACTGCGGGGATTGTTTCATACATCACCCCTCTGTCCATCACCACCCACCGATAGTACAACAACCACAGTGGTATCAAGTGCTTCAAATCCAATTTTTCCTAATGCAGCGGCCCAACCAATAACACCAAACAGGAACCGACATCGATCTGGAAACGACCAGTATATAGGAAAACAGAACACGGAAATTAGAAACCCGATAAATGTTTTATACACAAATATACAAGGCCTCTATACGGACCATGCAGGCTGCAAATTACAATACTTACAGAATTTAGCTACCGAGGCCAGAATACAGTACAGTAGATATCATATGCCTAACGGAAACACACTTACATAAATGCGAAAAAGGCTGTGAAAACTGCATCGAGGCTATTGAAATAGCATACACAACATACACACAGATAGAGTGGCTAGACGAGGGGTAGGGTGTTGCATCTACGTGAAAAACACATACACATGTGAAGTGAAGGTAAATAAATCAAACAACACAGTCGAAATTATTATGTTAGAGGTAAAAGAACTGAACCTAATCATTATGAACATCTACAGACCACCAAACACCACAAAAAGTGAATTCCAATTTGCTACAAATGAAATAGAAAACATTAAAATTACTTGACACTCCAGCAACAAATATTCTAATTTTCGAAGATTTTAATTTCCCATTCATAACATGGAAGAAAAATGACGAAGTTATATATATCGAGAAGGTTCATGGCAACATTACAAAAGATGATAGAACCCAAGCAACAATACTGTTAGATATTATGGAACATTACGCCCTTTCTCAGGAAATCTGTGACGTCACCAGAAAAAAGAACGTTTTGGATTTAATCTTGAAAAATAACAACGAGATAATAATAAATAAAAAGATAACGCACACAAAGTTCTCCTACCATAACCTCATCGATATACAATTGAAGTTAGCACCCAGAGGTCCGAAAACACATCCCAGAGAGTCAGAAAGAATATTTGAAGGCTTGAACATGAATTAAAAAAAATCAAATTGGGAAAACGTGAATAAAGATTTAGAGGGAGTAAATTGGAAATTGCTACTTCACGAGAAGACTCCACAAGAAATACTATGTATAATAGAGACTGAAACCAAACCTATAATACTGAAACATATTCGAGAGAGACAAAAAAGAAAACGTAGCAAGATTGAGAGGAAAATCAAGACACTATTCAGGCAACGGAGACAAACCTTAAAACATCTCCACAGATGCAGAACTGATGCAAAGAGACTCAAAGTAGAGAGGAAACTTGGCGAAATAGAAATGGACCTAAAGCAAACATTCATACATAAGACAAACAAGGAGGAAAACAAGGTAGCAGAAAACAAAAAATAACCCAAAATACTGCTACACGTTTGCGAAAAGGAAAATGCAGTGTAAGGGGAGGATTGGTCCGTTGATAGACGGGGAGGCCAAATACACAAATGACCGGAAAAAATAAGCGAACTGCTTAGGGAACAATTTAACTCTGTGTTTAGCACCCCTAACTCCGAGATGGAAGTATAAAATCTAGACAAACTTTTCGACATAGATACTAATCAGCTAAGAACAAATTTCGCACAAACCTATTAACGAACTTCGAGTTCACGGAACGAGATGTAATTAAGGCTTTATCACAGATGCGAGACAATTTGACAGCAGGGCCAGACACATGGAGTGCTACGTTTCTGAAGAAATGTAAAGAGAGTATTGCCAAATCGCGATACTTACTATGGAGGAAATCACTCGACACCTGACAAATTCCACTCCCATTAAAAAACGCGAACATTGCCCCATATTTAAAGGTGGTAACAGAACAATGCCCAAGAATTATCGGCCAGTGGCTCTCACCTCACACCTTATAAAGTGCTTTGAACGTATAATTAGAGGCAAACCTACCTACTACCTTCACGAAAAAGACTTATACAACCCAAATCAACATGGCTTTAGGGCTGGAAGATCATTCCTATCACAGCTACTAGACTACCAGGAGAAAATACTGGAAACATTGTGTCGAGGACAAAACATAGATGTAATACATACTGACTTTGCTAAAGCCTTCGATAAATGTGACCATGGAATCATAGCACACAAACTTAAGAATACAAGAATTACTGGAAAGCTATGAAGATGGATATTTAATTTCTTGACCCAAAGAAAACAAAGAGTGGTGGTAAACGGAGTTAAATCGGAAGTCTCGGAAGTCGTGAGCTCTGTCCCACAAGAGACAGTACTCGCTCCCTTGATGTTCATAATAATGATTGCAGATATTGATGCAGATATTAAGGACAGTATTATATCATGTTTCGCAGATGACACAAAGATATGTAAGGAACTTCTAAGATATGGTAATAACAAGGAGCTGCAGAATAAAAGGTACAAAACTCTGCAAGACAAACAGATAACACCAAATCTACAAGTCAGGGATCTTGGAGTAATAATGTCGTCGGATACAGAATTCAGGGAGCACTACAACGTCAAAATTACAGCAACTAGAAAAATAATGGGACATGCCAAAGATTTTTTAATGTTACGAAGAACTCAACCCTTTATGTTGTTGACCTTTTAGTATAACTTATATTGAAAATGCAACTGACTTCTATCCTTTAGACCAGCTTTTCCGAAACTGCGGGGAACAAGACCTACCGAAGGGAACCTGAGGAGGTTAGCAAACGGAAAATAAAAGTCAAAAGCTGAATTTTTTTCGTAATTTTATTCGCTATCATAAAGGTAGGTGTGAAAATTGTTTAGAAAACCTGCCATTTACTGCTGTACCAATAAATCACCCCCATAAATGATATTTGCAATTGAAATAAGGTGGAATCGAAAGATTGACTTCAATTTGAAGCGGGAGTAAGCTAAAAAAAAAGTGGGAAGCGCTGCTTTGGTTATATAAAATGTTACTTTTAGTCTTAACAATACTTCAGTTGAACAAAAGTGAATTTTCACTGTTTATGTGTTTGAATTTCCAAAGAACATCTTTTATAGTGATAAAGAAAAAATGTATTTGAAGAGAAGATCACGATACCGCACTTTCAACAAGTGTACATTGGTTATAGAAATCACAAGAATCATGAAAACAATTTGAGGCTATTTTTTAAAGAATGACTTGGCGGGAGTCTTTGCGTTTAACTGGTAGTTATAATGAAAGAGCAGAAAATTCGTATAAAAATAATAATAAATTATCATTTCATAATAAATTACTTAACAATTTTAAATAATTTTTAATATTAAAGACGTACTTTAAAAGATAAAGCTGAAGAACAGTAACTCCTTTCTTGTGTATAGATAGAAATCGTGTTTCTAAAGGAAAAACCACTATCTCCTGCATTCACATACAATATCAGTGGTTATGCAGGGAACATCATTGAGAAGTCCAGAATCTAGAAAATTATAGTTTTGAAATGAGACGCTTAAATGGCTTCACTGTGAGTTCCAGGACTCATTCAAGTATTTTAAAGTAATCGCTTCTACAGCTTTTATCTCTGGATTCATTGTCAGCAGGCTTCCTTTCTCTTCTAAAACTCTGTCTTTGGGGAATCTTACATACGTCTACATGTTATTTTGTATACATACGCAACCAGAGAAGATGAGATATGATAATGTGAATTTCCCTCATCATAACGACACAATTAAAATTAACTACGAGATATTTATAGATTAGAAAGGACGATATCACATCATCTGAATTCAGTTTACGATCTTATGGGACGGTATAATTCCCAGGGAGAAAATTACTTCTATATTTATCTTATATATCGTGCAAGATAAGATTTTCTTTGGTTTCTGGTGTGCATACACATTGAAAAATTAAGTGTTATGTGAAATGTCACTCTACATATTATATAACATTAACCTTATTATAAAACATTTATATATATATATATATATATATATATATATATATATATATATATATATATATATACAGGGTGGGCCGTAAGTTTCCATACATAGGAAAAATTAAACGTTTGTTTTTATGTTTCAGATACCCTAAGAATATGCGTTTGACGTAAGATCTTGTTTACTGATGAAGCAAATTTTTACGTCAATGGAGAGGTTAATCGGCAAAACATACGTTATTGGAGTAATGCTAACCCTAACTGGCTGAGTCCGACGAAGATGCAAGGTGCCGGTAAAGTGATGGTGTGGGCCGGGATATGGGGTGACAGAATTATTGGACCAATTTTTGTCAGTGGAAATCTTAATGCCGAAAGGTATCTTAACATGTTGCAAGAAGAGATTTTCCCATCCCTGCTAAACGAGGAAGGTAACTTCCCAGTTTACTTCCAGCAAGATGGAGCTCCACCTCATTATGGTCTTCACGTGCGTCGGTATTTGGATCAGCAGTTTCCGGATGCTTGGATTGGTCGGCGTGGTCCTGTGGAGTGGCCTCCCAGATCCCCAGATCTTACCCCCCTTGATTTCTATCTTTGGGGGCACTTGAAGGCCATGGTGTATCAGGAAAAGATACGAGACATAAATCATCTAAAGGAACGTATCACCAACGCCATTACAAGCATAACGTCAACTGTGCTAATGCGTGTTCATCAACAGTGGGGAACACGTATTGAAATGTGTTTTCAAAACAATGTCAACCATGTAGAGCATATTATATAAATAAAAATGGTTGTCCATAAAAAAATGTTTATTTTTCCTATGTATGGAAACTTACGGCCCACCCTGTATATATATACTGTATATATATATTAGGGTGGCCCCAAAAAATAACTATTTTTTGTATTCTGAGAAATTGCCTACTGTTAACATTTCTTTATTTGACCGAATACAGTAGAAGTATACATACAAAAAATCAGCCTATTACAATTATTTTTAAAGGTAGCTCATCGATGTTGAAGTTCAACAAAAAATTTATATTTCGGAATTAGTTGGGTAATCTGCAATTATCATTATATATCATTCAGGTAGCATTGCATTACAAGGTTAGCATATATTCATTTGCTGTACTGTAGAAGCACAGAAACATGAAAGGGGACCAGTGGCGATCGGTGGCAGCCATCGCTCTCGCGACAGTAGTCAGTTACGATTTGACAGCGTTGGAAGGGTACGTGTTGTCCTCGCAATGATTTTGGTACCAATAAATTTCCCCCATAAATGATATTTGCAATTGAAATAAGGTGGAATCGAAAGATTGACTTCAATTGTCCACACCATAGCCCATAATAAGTGTTAAAAAACTAGTGGATACTTATCAAAAGATCTGCAAAAACAAGAAGCGTGGAGGGGAGTCACAAAAGGCAAAAGAAGAAGAGTTTTCCCGAGTACTGAAAACTCTTTTTGATATCGGCCATGAAAGATTAGATAAAATGGTGACAATACGGGAAGAACTACAGTTTAATCTTGATAAAAAAAAGCACCGTAAAATGATGATGGGAACAAAAGACAGAAAGTTTGAGATAAGCTTCATGAAGAGTATGGAGAGGAAAGAAAAACACAACATTTTTCTTGAAAAACAAATAAAGAAACTCTCTGATAATAGGATAGCCATATCCAGTGAGAGTGATGGCCGAGATGAAGGTAATTCTTTGCAAGATAGGGCATCAGACGATGACTGTGGTAGTACTTATCAGAGAGCTTTGAGCCAATCAGCAAAACGGTCGTTAGATCACGGAGATGAAAGGAAACGAATAAAAAAAGCCCTGCTAAGCTCAGAAGTGACGTCTGCAATGGACAGAACACGTGTAACTGATAGGCAAGCAATATACACCTTAATGGATGCTGCAACTTCGCTGTCAGGCAGAGCCGTTTCTAGCCATAAGGGGCAGTAGTATGCCCGCAGAAAGGGAGACAGAAAATGGATCAATTTGAAAATTTCCCCCCTCACCGTCCTTCATGAGGATCCTTCACCGTCCTTCATGACGGTCCCTCCTTATGAGGTGTCTTTCATGGTCCTTCAAAAAAAAAAAAAAAAAAATTTAAAAAAATAAATTTAAAAAATAAATTTAAAAAATTAAATTTAAAAATTAAATTTTAAAAATGATTCGTCTTCACCTTCCTTCAAAAAAATTTAAGAAAGGGTTGATCCTGCCTTCCTCCTTCAAAAAAGTTCTTTCATGAGGCAAACAAGAACAAACATGCAAAAACATACATACATTCGAGTACTTTCTGTTCAGGCAAGTTCCGCCAGACAGTAGAAATGAAACGAATGATATCTGAAAGGTTTTAATAGCCTAACGAGATTGCGCATCACATCACACATCCAATTTTCAAATGTTAACAAATTGCGAACAATACATAAATGAAAATCAGAGATCATATTTTAAATCGAAAACAAGTTCTTTGTTTAAGATCTGTATTATGAAAAATAAAATGAATATTTATTATTTTAATTTAAATAAATTAATTTCTCTCTTTTTTAAGGGAAACTGGCTTATTTTCAAACGAGATGACCTTCAAATACAATATATACTATGTCATACGCATATTTGTTTATTTACTTTTAAATATGTAGTTTTCTGTTATTTACATCGTATATACCATCACATTCACTTTCACATGCTATCTTCTGGTATGTGAATTAATAATTTTACTGTACAGCAAATTTCGTTATAAAATTGCATGTGTTAAAAAGAACATCAAGTTGCGTAACGAGCTTTGAAACTGAAGCACAATTCTGTTATCCTCCTCTAAACATCCACTTAAATATTATTACTAATATTGATTTATTGTTATTATTACATATATATGTACACGTGTTAAGAGTATTTAAATTAAATATATTGATTTCAATTCCCTTCGTAATAAAAGCATCTGGCAACTCTACCCCAATCTTGCTATATTTTTCTCAGTAATGTTTTGAGAGTAGTAGTTAAGTTTAACTTTCTTTAAAGACTATTAGCTGCTACTAATCTTGTTATTATTATTATTATTATCATATATATATATATATATATATATATATATATATATATATATATATATATATATATATACATCCAAATAAGTAGGTTCGGGTAAAAAAATTTCTTATTAGATGCAATTAAAGAAAACGGGATGTCGAATTTGTGTGGGTTGTCATTTTTAAATAGATGCAGCGGGAAATAGGTACTGAAAGTTGAGAGATTTTTCATTAAGAACCTTTCTACTTGTAGTTATAGTTAGGACTATTCACATTACTTTAATTATCATTTCTCTAATTTAACGGCTGTTCACAATTCCTCATAATTCTCATAATAAACGTATTTGTTTTCACACCAGTCAGGCCACTGTTTACATCAATCACACAGAATGTTCATGCTTATTGTTTTTGTCATTAGCTGTACCAATCATGTCTTTACAGACTGAAGCCTACCGTTATACAACGTTTAAAATCTTATAATTTAATACTTTATGATATCAGATCTCGTATAAAAACATCATTTTCTGTACAAATGGCCACAAAAATACTTTCAATCATAATAATGTACTCATAGAACGCACCATACGCTTTTCACTTGTATTAAAAACGTAAAACTGAAAGTTGTATCATCACGCGATATTCGATTCTGCAATGGCGTAAGCGAGCCCTAATATTTAATTTAAAATTATTTAACAGAGAGGGAACTGTACATCGATCTCATTATAACTTCTGACTCATAATAACCCGCTATGCATATTTACAAGAGTCGAATTTAAATAAATAAATAAATATATATATATATATATATATATATATATATATATATATATATATATATATATATAAGGAGTTTGTATGTGGCATTCCAGCAGAAGGCAGGAAGTGCCTGAACCCTGTTTCTCCCATCACTGTCCTCTTCATCTGGCCTTTTTACATGTCACGTCTACCCTGTAAGCAGTCCAGCATACTCTCAAACACGCGCTTCTCACTATATCCCTTACTACACACGCATGCATCTTACACACTACACAGTCTTTTCAAAAAAGGTGTAATTTCAATAGTTTCGGAGATTCGCGATTGGCCCCTCCTTCCTGCCTGCATCGTATATAGTACCAAGCAAGTCTCTCCACAGTTTACAGGTTTCCTCATTGTCTAAAATTTATAAAGTTCTCTCTTATTGTTTTCCTTATTGTAACGGACATCACAACCGAATTTAAATAGTATTTAAGTATTATGTCGAGCAACATAGCTAGATAACCCCACAGCCTAGTTTCTTTGCATAATCATGAAACATGAAACAAGATTATATATATATATATATATATATATATATATATATATATATATATATATATATATATATATATATATATATATATATATATATATATATATACGGCAAAAGTAGTTTGAAGATTTATTCCACCACACGACTGATTATAATTATACACTTTAGAGGAGTTTGCAAATTGCATATACTTAGACAAAAAGTATTAGATCTTATGATGATTTCATGTCATTATCAGCATGCTTCACTGTCCTTTCAGTCATTGTGACCGTAGAACGTACCAGAACTATGGTCTTGACAAACCACAATGTGTTAAATTTAAATATTGACTTATTGTTATTATTACATATATATGTACACGTGTTAAGAGTATTTAAATTAAATATATTGATTTAAATACATTTCGTAATAAGAGCATCTGGTAACTCTACCCCAATTTTGCTATATGAAAATGAAAATGAAAAGGTTTATTGGCAGACTATAGTCCATATGGCAAATATTATTAATACAATGACAGTTCATACACTAAGGGTAGAAATATATACAATTGATTAGAAATAATACTGCACTGTCGAAGTTAAGTGGAGCTACAGACAGACGTTTTCGTACCAAGAAGTCCATAGCTTAGAGAATAAATGGCAGGACTCATGGATAGCTTGGATGATCGGGTTGGTTGATTTTTTAATTCTTTGCATTAGAATGTGTTGAGCACGTCTTGTTACCTCCGGGAAGCTCGGGACATTGCGGGTAGCAAACATTTGCGAAGCTGAGCATCTCGGGGGTAATTTATGTAAGAGTCTAAAAGAACTGTTGTACAGCAAATTTAGGGTACTGCCAGAACCTTTTTTATAATTCACCCAGAGTGCAGACCGTATATATTACTGCAGAAAGTACGAAAGAGTGTGTCTTTAGCTTCACTTGTACAGAAACGAAAGCTCCTTATGGTCATATTCGCTTTAGCATACAGGCTTCGAGACTGTTTTCTTATATCCGAGTCATCACTCAAGGAGCTGGTAATAGTTTGACCCAATTACTTAAACTCTTGTACTTCCTCAATTACTTCACCATTCATTTTAAACCTTATGTGAAAAATGCTCTGTATCAATTGGTCCACAATTAACCCACCCCTTATATCCACAGTCTAACTATAGAGTAGATTAAGTCTAGCCTTGTAGGGGTCAGCCTAGAGATTCCGGAAATGGTCCAGAGCGGGCAGATAAATTGAGGTCCACAGTAGGATTCCTCACCAAATTAGGTTAGGGCAATCTACCTTCACCTTTGTTACGCTATGAGTTGATGCTAGGTCTTAGGCCACAATGTAGGCCTAATTTGTCTGACCCAGCTTAATTTACTGCGTTTACTTCTAACTGGGTTAAAAACACAATTAGTCACTTACTACTAGTTATTAGAGACCCTTTTCCCCTTTTGTTTAATTGTTGAGAGCGTACTTGCTGGTGGGGATCTTTTTTCCGTTGTTTGTTCTTCCCCCTCCCTCGTTCCGTCTTGTAGCCCCGTTCCTCGTTTTCGTTCCCCTTGTCCACCTTTTCGCTGGGCTTTTTCCACCAGCGACCTCTTGGTTTTTTTGGTTGGTTGATCGGTAATGTATATCTATTACCGAGCACGCTCTTGTCACACAGTATATAAATACTAGTGTGGAGAATAACTCTGGTGAGCAACCAATTGGTTTCATCCACCCAGTTATTGACATAAAAGGAATTTAATAATTGTTCGATTAACTACCTACCTACTCAGTGAACCATTTTCGTTACATCCCAACTACCCACACATCAGTTTTCCATATACTGGGGGCCCCGGGAGATAAAAATTTTGGTGTCAATGTCACCAATTTTTATGTCTGAGTATACTAGCTAACTATTTGACTGTAAATGCCTGTTAATCTGATTAACAGTGACTATCCTCACCATCTCATGGAGAAGATGTAGCATTTAATTAGAAGAGAAAATATACATCCATAAGATGAAACTGTCTATGGTCTTTACCATAAGAAAAGGAAAAGTGAAAGTTAGAAGATAAAATTACAATTCCCCAGCATCTATTTTTTGTTGTAAAACTAGTCGCGCCTTTAATGCTGTTTGTCGCTGAGGTCATGTGTCTGTCAATGTTGTAGTAGGATGCGTTACCACTCCTACTGTCAAAGGAATAGTTACTGGAAGTTCAGTGTCTCCAGTTGTTACTGTCGGTGGAGAAAGTTCTCCAAAGTCCATTGTTTTGGGTCCAGACTCTAAGGGGTACAAAAGAGAAATGTCTCTTGTTGTGTCACCCGTTGAAGTCCTTAATTTGACCACTCTTGTTACCCGTCTGCCCCTGGTCTGAGTTCTAAAACTCTAGCCAGAGGCCAGTATTGTCTTGGAGTACTGTCATGTATGAGAACAAGGTCCCCTACCTTAATTGTGTCAGACCAATCCTTCTTAGTCATTTGTTTATGTCTCTCCCTTAGACCCATCAAGTACTCAGTTTTCCGCTGTTTAATGAAATGAGCTTTAACTCTAGTTAAATGTTGTAACTTAGTCTGGAGCTCATCATGTCGTTGAGTCCAGTTTGGGTCTTCTGAAGAGTCTATATTGTAGTCCGGCAGGAGACTAACTTGTTCTCCCCGAATCAAATGATTTGGAGTTAATGGTTCCGGGCAGGGCCGGATTAACCATTAAGCAAAACAAGCCCGTGCTTAGGGCATCAAGGGAAGGGGGGCACCACAGAAATTTTCCATTGTCGGATTTACCATGGATTTATTATACTATTATAATCGCGGCTTAGAGCCTATAAGCTGTTGAAAACTGAATTATATATATTCATATATAGTATTTATTTTTTTTCATTGTTTGAATTTGTAGTGAACAACAACCCTTTTGAGAGAATAAATATATTTCGTTGTAATCACACACTTTACGCTTTGCTTTATTATTTTGTTTATATCAAATCTTTGAGCGCCATATTAAAAATACATATAGATTAAATATTTTCGTGTGCTATAGTAAATGTAAAAACAAGATTCAGTCATGCTGAACTTTATAAAATAATTGTAGAAGACAATATTGAGTGTGCCTTCCCAAATGTAGAAATTGCCTTTCGTATATTTTTAACATTAATGGTCACAAATTGCTCAGCTGAGCGTTCATTTTCTCAGTTGAAGTATATTAAAAATACCAACAGAACAACTATGCAACAAGGCAGGGTGGATGCCTTATCTCTACTAAGTATAGAAGCAGATGTGTTACGTAAGATTAGTTTTGAGGATCTGATCAAAGACTTTGCAATTAAAAAAAGTAGGAGAAAACTTTTCAAATATAAATGAAGTGGAAGTATACAAAAATAAACATTATTTTCCATCTTACTGTAAGTTTTGTTTCATTTCAAAAAATAAAATTTTATTTTATGGTTTATTTTTGTTTATATTTTGAATTACATATATATGGGGCACCAAAATCTTTTAAGTGCTTAGGGCCTCTAAAGGTCTTAATCCGGCCCTGGTTCCGGGTCATTAATGTTGTCACTCACATAAGTGAGTGGTCTATTGTTAATGATGTTCTCAATCTCAGCCAGGAGAGTGAGCAACTCAAACAAGTATATCTGTTTTTTACCAATTGCTTTCTTCAAGCAATTCTTTACTGTTTGTATATTCCTCTCCCAGATAGAACCATACCAAGGAGAGGCAACCGGAATATACTTCCACTTTATGTTTGAATTTTGTATATATAATTGTGTGAGTTCATTGCTTAACAAGTCGTGGATGACTTGTTCACCAGCCTTGAAATATGTAGCATTGTCAGTCCAAACTGTCTTGGGTACTGAATGTCGTGCACAGAATCTCTTAAAGACAGCAACAAAAGATTCTGCTGTAAGGTCCTCCACAACATCCAGATAAACAGCTCGTGAGGCAGCACATGTAAACAGTACAATGTACATTTTTTGTTCAGTGTCAACCACCCCCACAGTCAATGCTCCTGTATAGTCAATGCCTACAGTCTCAAAGGGTCTGTTGAGAGTAACTCTCTCCTCTGGCAAAGCAGGAGGATTTGGTTTCCTATAGGGCCTAGCATGAATACGCCTACATGTGATACACTCACTCAGGACTGTTTTAACAGTGATCCTTCCCTTGGGTATCCAATAAGTTTTTCTTAATGTAGTTAGTGTCTGTGGTACCCCCATATGATGTACATCATTGTGTGTTTGTCTGATGATTAATGTTGTCAAATAGCTAAATCTAGGTAAAAGAAGTGGATGTTTGCTTTTGTAAGACAGTTTTGACTTGTCTAATCTCCCTTTACACCTTAGAAGGCCTTCCTCATCTCTGAACAAATTTAGATCCACAACTACTGATGGTACAGATTCTTTTGTTTGTTTCCCATTAGTCAAGAATTCTAACTCTTTATTGTACTCCTTTTGTTGTGCATGCCCTATCCAGTACTTGGTTGCAACTTCTGTATAATTATGATTGTTTTTATTTAGCTGTTTGTTTATTGTAGTTAAACAGTTGTGAGCAAACCTCAAACAGTAGGCTGTGACCCTGACAAGTTTGCTGAAATCAGAATAATGTTCATAATTAGTGATTGGTTCAACCTTTTCATTTGAAAAGATTAAATTTAATGTCAAGTTAACTTGTTCCACAAGCCATTGGTCTGTATTACAGAGCCACTTAGGTCCCATGAACCAAGTTTTGTTTGACTTCAACAACTTGTAGGATAAACCTCTGGTCAGAAAGTCTGCTGGATTTTGTTTAGTTGGAACATAGTGAAAGTTTACTTGTAGGCTTTCATTAGCTTCAGCTATTTCTTTTAGCCTATTTCTTACAAAGATATTCTTACTATTAATGCTAGCATTCCGTATCCAGGCAAGACAAATCTGACTGTCAAGCCAGATGTGGATATCAGTTATGTTCACATCATGGTAAGCATCCTTAAGCAATGAAATGGTTTTAATGGCTAATGCAGCAGCCAATAGTTCCAGTTGAGGTATGGTTCGGGTAGGTTTGAGGGGTGCAACTTTCCTTTTTGCATAAATTAGATGACTTTCTGTAGGACTTACAAGGTATGCACAGCACCCATAAGCCTGGCTTGCATCAGCAAACACATGAAGTCTATGGGGCTTATCCCTAAACCCACAGCACCTTTGAATTTTAATGTTCTGCACTTTTGTTAAATCAGCAGCTAACTTCTTCCAAGATTTTTGCTCTCCATTTGTTATTGGATCATCCCACCCAACATTTGACCTCCAAACTTCTTGGAGGAGAATCTTTGATTTTATTGTTGAAGGCAGGAATAGACCCATGGGGTCAAAAATTTTTGAAGCCTCTGATAATATTTGTCTTTTAGTATTTGCTTCCTCATCAAGTTTAAAACCTTTAGTACAGATTGAATCATGACTGTTAGAAGTTGCATCCAAATACCAGTTCATACCTAAAGTTTTAACTCTGTCTGATGGCTCAGTAAGACCATTATTATCCTTTAAAATCTTTTTGTTTAAATCCTCATCATTTGAAATCCACTCTCTAAGTTCAAAGTTACCTTGTTGCATAATGTTTTGAGAGTGTTCATAGACCTCAGATAATTCAGATTTTGTTGTTGTTGAGCCTATTAGATTGTCTACGTAAAAATGTTCCTTGAGGAAATTCAATGTTAAAGAGTTATTAAACTGGTTCAAATGATGTCTAATTGTCAATGCTAATAGGCTAGGTGAGCAATTGGCTCCAAACAACACAACATTAAATCTATAGGTTATGAACCCTTTATTCAAATCAAATGGATCCCTGAACCATAAGAACCTAAGTCGGTTCTTGTCATATTCATTTTTTAGATTTATTCTCAAAAATGCCTTTGAAATGTCACTTTGTACGGCATATTTATCTAACCTGAGGAGCCAGGTGAACACCTCTCCTCCTTTCTCTCCTTTCTCTTGGGGGATAACGCCTCCTCCAAGTTTCCTTGTTGCACCTACTTTAGGTATGAACTGGAATTTGGATGCAACTTCTAACAGTCATGATTCAATCTGTACTAAAGGTTTTAAACTTGATGAGGAAGCAAATACTAAAAGACAAATATTATCAGAGGCTTCAAAAATTTTTGACCCCATGGGTCTATTCCTGCCTTCAACAATAAAATCAAAGATTCTCCTCCAAGAAGTTTGGAGGACAAATGTTGGGTGGGATGATCCAATAACAAATGGAGAGCGAAAATCTTGGAAGAAGTTAGCTGCTGATTTAACAAAAGTGCAGAACATTAAAATTCAAAGGTGCTGTGGGTTTAGGGATAAGCCCCAGAGACTTCATGTGTTTGCTGATGCAAGCACACAGAAAGTCATCTAATTTATGCAAAAGGGAAAGTTGCACCCCTCAAACCTACCCGAACCATACCACAACTGGAACTATTGGCTGCTGCATTAGCCATTAAAACCATTTCATTGCTTAAGGATGCTTACCATGATGTGAACATAACTGATATCCACATCTGGCTTGACAGTCAGATTTCTCTTGCCTGGATACGGAATGCTAGCATTAATAGTAAGAATATCTTTGTAAGAAATAGACTAAAAGAAATAGCTGAAGCTAATGAAAGCCTACAAGTAAACTTTCACTATGTTCCAACTAAACAAAATCCAGCAGACTTTCTGACCAGAGGTTTATCCTACAAGTTGTTGAAGTCAAACAAAACTTGGTTCATGGGACCTAAGTGGCTCTGTAATACAGACCAATGGCCTGTGGAACAAGTTAACTTGACATTAAGTTTAATCTTTTCAAATGAAAAGGTTGAACCAATCACTAATTATGAACATTATTCTGATTTCAGCAAACTCGTCAGGGTCACAGCCTACTGTTTGAGGTTTGCTCACAACTGTTTAACTACAATAAACAAACAGCTAAATAAAAACAATCATAATTATACAGAAGTTGCAACCAAGTACTGGATAGGGCATGCACAACAAAAGGAGTACAATAAAGAGTTAGAATTCTTGACTAATGGGAAACAAACAAAAGAATCTGTACCATCAGTAGTTGTGGATCTAAATTTGTTCAGAGATGAGGAAGGCCTTCTAAGGTGTAAAGGGAGATTAGACAAGTCAAAACTGTCTTACAAAAGCAAACATCCACTTCTTTTACCTAGATTTAGCTATTTGACAACATTAATCATCAGACAAACACACAATGATGTACATCATAGGGGGGTACCACAGACACTAACTACATTAAGAAAAACGTATTGGATACCCAAGGGAAGGATCACTGTTAAAACAGTCCTGAGTGAGTGTATCACATGTAGGCGTATTCATGCTAGGCCCTATAGGAAACCAAATCCTCCTGCTTTGCCAGAGGAGAGAGTTACTCTCAACAGACCCTTTGAGACTGTAGGCATTGACTATACAGGAGCATTGACTGTGGGGGTGGTTGACACTGAACAAAAAATGTACATTGTACTGTTTACATGTGCTGCCTCACGAGCTGTTTATCTGGATGTTGTGGAGGACCTTACAGCAGAATCTTTTGTTGCTGTCTTTAAGAGATTCTGTGCACGACATTCAGTACCCAAGACAGTTTGGACTGACAATGCTACATATTTCAAGGCTGGTGAACAAGTCATCCACGACTTGTTAAGCAATGAACTCACACAATTATATATACAAAATTCAAACATAAAGTGGAAGTATATTCCGGTTGCCTCTCCTTGGTTGGTTCTATCTGCGAGAGGAATGTACAAACAGTAAAGAATTGCTTGAAGAAAGCAATTGGTAAAAAACAGATACACTTGTTTGAGTTGCTCACTCTCCTGGCTGAGATTGAGAACATCATTAACAATAGACCACTCACTTATGTGAGTGAAAACATTAATGACCCTGAACCATTAACTCCAAATCATTTGATTCGGAGAGAACAAGTTAGTCTCCTGCCGGACTACAATATAGACTCTTCAGTGACCCAAACTGGACTCAACGACATGATGAGCTCCAGACTAAGTTACAACATTTAACTAGAGTTAAAGCTCATTTCATTAAACAGCGGAAAACTGAGTACTTGATGGGTCTAAGGGAGAGACATAAACAAATGACTAAGAAGGATTGGTCTGACACAATTAAGGTAGGGGACCTTGTTCTCATACATGACATTACTCCAAGACAATACTGGCCTCTGGCTAGAGTTTTAGAACTCAGACCAGGGGCAGACGGGGTAACAAGAGTGGTCAAATTAAGGACTTCAACGGGTGACACAACAAGAGACATTTCTCTTTTGTACCCCTTAGAGTCTGGACCCAAAACAATGGACATTGGAGAACCTTCTCCACCGACAGTAACAACTGGAGACACTGAACTTCCAGTAACTATTCCTTTGACAGTAGGAGTGGTAACGCATCCTACTACAACATTGACAGACACAAGACCTCAGCGACGAACAGCATTAAAGGCGCGACTAGTTTTACAACAAAAAATAGATGCTGGGGAATTGTAATTTTATCTTCTAACTTTCACTTTTCCTTTTCTTATGGTAAAGACCATAGACAGTTTCATCTTATGGATGTATATTTTCTCTTCTAATTAAATGCTACATCTTCTCCATGAGAAGGTGAGGATAGTCACTGTTAATCAGATTAACAGACATTTACAGTCAAATAGTTAGCTAGTCTACACTCAGACATAAAAATTGGTGACAATGACACCAAAATTTTTATCTCCCGGGGCCCCCCAGTATATGGAAAACTGATGTGTGGGTAGTTGGGATGTAACGAAAATGGTTCACTGAGTAGGTAGGTAGTTAATCGAACAATTATTAAATTCCTTTTATGTCAATAACTGGGTGGATGAAACCAATTGGTTGCTCACCAGAGTTATTCTCCACACTAGTATTTATATACTGTGTGACAAGAGCGTGCTCGGTAATAGATATACATTACCGATCAACCAACCAAAAAAACCAAGAGGACGCTGGTGGAAAAAGGCCCGCGAAAAGGAGGACAAGGGAGAACGAAAACGAGGAACGGGGCAACAAGACGGAACGAGAGAAGGGAGAAGAACAAACAACGGAAAAAAGATCCCACCAGCAAGTACGCTCTCAACAATTAAACAAAAGGGGAAATGGGACTCTAATAACTAGTAGTAAGTGACTAATTGTGTTTTTAACCCAGTTAGAAGTAAACGCAGTAAATTAAGCTGGGTCAGACAAATTAGGCCTACATTGTGGCCTAAGACCTAGCATCAACTCATAGCTTAACAAAGGTGAAGGTAGATTGCCCTAACCTAATTTGGTGAGGAATCCTACTGTGGACCTCAATTTATCTGCCCGCTCTGGACCATTTCCGGAATCTCTAGGCTGACCCCTACAAGGCTAGACTTAATCTACTCTATAGTTAGACTGGGGATATAAGGGGTGGGTTAATTGTGGACCAATTGATACAGAGCATTTTTCACATAAGGTTTAAAATGAATGGTGAAGTAATTGAGGAAGTACAAGAGTTTAAGTAATTGGGTCAAACTATTACCAGCTCCTTGAGTGATGACTCGGATATAAGAAAACAATCTTGAAGCCTGTGTGCTAAAGCGAATATGACCATAAGCAGGGGCGGCTCTGGCCTAGAGGCTGTAAGGCTGCAGACCCCCCAACTAAAATGACGAATAATGCGTCTCTACGGTCTCTTTATTTTATTTAAAGTGTTGTATTAAACAAAAAATGAGATTCTAAACTAAACTGATTTTTATATATTAATAATGTGACGAAACAAAGATAACTTCCAGCAAACAATGATGAATAAAAAGTTATTTAAAATGTAATATAAATATAGGGCCTACCGCGCTAAGATGTAAATTTTAAGGTTGCAATCGTGCAGTCTATACACAGTATACAGGGTATGAGATATTAGTGAGGACTGTGAGGTGAGTGCGGTCACTGCACTGCAGCCAGGTGCACGATGTCCCTAATGATTAATTTCAGGTTTAAATCGCTATATTTGATGAAAGTTGATCTATTTAAATTATACTTCCGTCACCGTGTGTTAATATCAAACTATTAAAAACTGAATTTTCAAATACATTATTGGTAAAGTAGAAGATAATGATATGATATGCAGCCAAATTTGGATCTTTTAAGTCTGCAGCAGATGCAGCCTGCTAGCGTACAGTTGCAGACGGCACGTGACGGCAGTGTTCGGACGCTGGTTATCAAGTGTGGTCAGTCATTGTTTCCTGTGCTAGGCTGATCGTGCTTCTTTTTCAGTTAAATTTATTATTGTGAACCAGATTTCTACTTGGTTATTTTGATTCAATTAGCTTATCTAAAACTTTTATTTCTCCCTTACATACAAGCCATGGAAAATGGATCTAGGAAAAAATCCCCCGGAGGAAAAAATCCCCCGGAGGAAAAAAAAACCGAGTAAAGCATCCCCCCTGAAAAAAAAACCCGAGGAAAAAATCCCCTGGACCAAATTTTCTAAAGATAGAAAGGATAGAAAGGCAATCAAAATTAAAAAGATTTAATGTCACTTTAAAATTATGCTTTATTTAAAAAACAATATTAAAACTAAGGTAAGATATAAATAATTTAAAAATCATTTAAGAGCCAATATTAAAAGCTAAGGTTGTACGCTATGCCCCGTAAAAAGTCCAAAATGGAACGATCTTCGTAGGAGCTAATAATATTTCTAATTCGAGACGCTGCATCTTTATACTTCTTCTTCTGGGGTTTTGGAGGATGACCAGCGCAAGCCTGTAGCATGCTAACTTCTTGTAGTGCCTGCTCCTTTTGTATGCTTCTTAGGAATACCCAAATATTTGGATGGGCACATCTAATATTTGACCGAAAACTTCTATGCCAACCTTCGATAGCATTGTTAGTTTTGGGGAGCTCGTTTTGAACTCTCGTATGCATGTTCCATGTTTGGATGTCAAATATTGGAGGTCTCCTGTTCCTCCTATTTGGTCTCCCAATGTATGTCTCTTCGAAATAATTTAGGATACATGTTGCATCTTCGGGAAAATCCTCAGCTAGTGTTTCAAATGCGTCAATTACTTTGTCTGAGGGGCAAAAAGCTAAGGCTGAGATCATACGCATTCTTAGAGCAAAATCAGGATTGTTTGCGTATGATTGTGAAAGGCCAGACTCCTGAATTTTCTTGTAGATGTTTTGGCTTAGATGAAAAAAACATCCTTTAACTTCGGTTTCTGAGAAGACCGATTTTATACTTTTGTGCATACTTTCTCAAAATCGACCATAATGCTATCTAGGTTTAAATTTCCATTCAAACTTTTAATTTCATTAAGCATTAGTGTATAGGTGGCTTCAGTTTTGTTAGGTAAAAGAGAATATATACAAGGCGTCATAGTTCCATTAACTAAAGCATGTATGGTGTACACTTGCGCAAACAAAGAGGGTGTTACGCTGAAAGTTCCATCCATAAACCAATTCTTATGAGACTCAAGATAGGACAAATTCTTCCAAGTGCCGAAACATAAAATTCTGGGACCTTCAGTACCAGAGTCATACAAGAGAAAGTTTTCATTACTTTTCGTAACCTTGAATTCATCTGGGATAGAGAGATCCTTAGTATTTAGCGGTAGTGGAATTGAATTTTGGCTTCTTTGCCTACACTGCCTCAGATTTCTTTTTAAATACCTTATTGTTGGCAGATTTGCTGCTGCCCCTTCATCAATCCCTTCAATTTCTTGTGAAATTATCTGCTGAGGGGTGTCATGCGTATTTTTCGCTTTCCCTTTCATGTTTTGCAAAGCACTGAGAGTTTGCATATTACTTGGATCAGGCGCATGCGTATGAATATTCACTCTTCCAACAATTTTATTATCTTTCACTTTAAGCCTAGCTTTGCATTGCGCATTGGCACGACGCTGTACACACTCATAAGCTACAACATGATTTGCTAAGTCCTTTTGCTTAACATAGACGTAGCCTTCAAAACACAATTTAAATCCCCCTTTATTTGACTTTACAAACTCCATGATGGGCAAAGTTTAACTGAAATAAAAATTTAGATAGTAGAAGAAATGTAACCTACGTAGAAATTTACTTGTCTTGTAACCAACAAACAAACTTACTTATTAATTACTAAAACTATTAATTAACTATTTTCTGTGAGCGAAATATTTTATATTCCATTTAAATATTTCAAAATAAAAACTTAACCAACTTTAAGCAAATTTATATTGATTTTAATATATAATTTATAATTAATTTCGTATTTCTAGAAGATTCTGACTGCGTCGTTTAGGGGCAATGTTTAACTGAAATAAAAATTGAGATAGGGGATGGGGGATTTAGATGGGGGGGGGGCAAAGTTTAACTGAAATAAAAATTGAGATAGGGGATGGGGGATTTAGATGGGGGGGGCAAAGTTTAACTGAAATAAAAATTGAGATAGGGGATGGGGGATTTAGATGGGGGATTTTTTCCTCGGGGGATGCTTTACTCGGGTTTTTTTTTCCGCCGGGGGATTTTTTCCGGGGGGATTTTTTCCTCCGGGGGATTTTTTTCCGCCGGGGGATTTTTTCCTCCGGGGGCTTTTTTCCGGATACCATGGAAAATACAGTGACGTTTTTGAAATCAATTAAATTTTCAAGCCTAACCTACCTCGAAAAGGTTGAAATTAAAAACAAAGGCCGTCCAACTCCTGCTTTAAATATAGAAGAGACAGGTAAAAGTAGAAATAAGGATTACGTTCGCAAATTTAATTCAGCTATTTATGATAAACATGATTGGATTTGTGGCTGTGAACAAAGTAATTCTCTGTTCTGTTTCCCATGTTTATTATTTGGAGGAGAAAGTGAATGGACAACGAATGGCATTTCTAAGTTGAAAAACTTGCCTCCAAAGATAATAAAGCACCAGCAAAGCCAAAAACATTTGATAAACGTAGTGAACTTATCTTTTCTTGGTAAAGTGAATATCAGAAATCAGCTGAGTGAAGCACATAGACAATCGATTGACAGACATAATGAATTAGTGAAAAGAAATAGGGGCGTGCTATCTAAAATTATTGATTGCATATTATTCTGCGGCAAATTTGAGTTGCCATTACCTGGCCATGATGAGAGTGACTCTTCCCAAAATCCAGGAGTATTTCGCGGTTTGATTGATTTCTTGTGTAAATCAGATCCTAGTTTAGAATCTCATTTCCGAACTGCTACAGCTTTTAAGGGAACTTCAAAAACGATTCAAAATGAATTATTAGATTCTATATTAGTTCTTTGCAAAAAGAATATCAAGGAAGAGATTGAAAAAACTGACTACTTAGCTGTAATGTGTGATGAAACAACGGATATTTATAATAAATCACAAATGGCAATAGTGTTCAGATATGAACTAAAAGGAAACCCCGTTGAACGGTTTTGGAGTTTCTTCAACCCTCCAAATCTCACTGGAGAAGCTTTATCCGAAATACTCCTCAATGAACTGAATAGTTTACTATCTAATAAGGAGAAACTTATAGCTCAAACTTATGACGGAACTGCTGCTCTTAGTGGAAAGCAGAAAGGCCTCCAAACAAGAATAAAAGAAGTCTATAAAAATGCTCATTACGTACATTGTTACGCACATCAACTGAACTTAATAATTGAGAAAGCAACATAAAAAATTAGCAAAGCAAGAGTTTTTTTCAATAGCTTGTCTGGAATTCCTGCATTCTTTTCAAAATCCCCTCAAAGAACAGCTGAATTAGAAAAATTACTCATCGAATTCCACAAGTATCAGCAACTAGATGGAATTTTAAAAGTCGAACAGTAAACGCTGTATACGAAAGAAAAGATGAACTAATCGAGTGCTGCAGCATTTTAGAAACCTCTCAGTCAAAGGAAACTGGACTTGCAGCAGCTGGTATTAAAAGAATGCTAAATGATTTGGAATTTACTTTTTGGCTGGAATTCTTCAGTAAAATAATGCCCCAAGTTGAAATTTTATTCGCACAATTTCAATCTAGGTGTATTGAAGCAACAACCGCACAATCCTATATTGAAAACATTAAGCAAGAATATGAACACTTTTCTGAACAAAACAACTCAAATGAAGGAAATAAAAAGAGGAAGTTTTCAACTACTAATGAAACAACAATTGCAACAGATGTCTGCGATATAATTATCCAAGAATGCACTAATAGATTTAGCTTTACTGGCCATCTTGAATCCAGTAAACTGCTACTAAGAAATTGTTTTGAATCTTATCTTAAAGACTTTCCAACTGTGGAACCCGGCAAAGCTGTTGAAGCATATCCAATGCTTGACAAATTAAAACTCAAAACGGAACTATCCGTTCTTTATGGTCGAGACGATATCTGCTCAAACGACAAGCTCACTGATTTATTAAGTGTTCTCTTGGACAATAATTTAGAATCAGCATTTTCAGAAACAGTTAAACTTGTAAAAATTTTAATAACAACGACCATGACATCAGCTGAAACTGAAAGATGCTTTTCAACCTTAAAAAGAATAAAAACATTTCTTAGAATCTCGATGTTGAATCAAAGGCTCACGGCTTTAGCAATGCTGTCAATTGAAAATAGAATGATAAGTGATATCAACAATTTTAATGAAAAAGTGATTGATCATTTTGCAACGTCCAGAACCCGAAAAATGGATTTTATATTTAAATAAAATCATTTCATCCATTGGTAAGTAACCATACTAAGTATTTATAATTGAACTATTATTTTATTAAACTAGTTTTCTTAATTTTTGTACCTTATAAGTATTTTCGAAAGCTACAGCCTTCCCACTTTATCGAGTCTAGAGCCGCCACTGACCATAAGGAGCTTTCGTTTCTGTACAAGTGAAGCTAAAGACACACTCTTTCGTACTTTCTGCAGTAATATATACGGTCTGCAACTCTGGGTGAATTATAAAAAAGGTTCTGGCAGTACCCTAAATTTGCTGTACAACAGTTCTTTTAGACTCTTACATAAATTACCCCCGAGATGCTCAGCTTCGCAAATGTTTGCTACCCGCAATGTCCCGAGCTTCCCGGAGGTAACAAGACGTGCTCAACACATTCTAATGCAAAGAATTAAAAAATCAACCAACCCGATCATCCAAGCTATCCATGAGTCCTGCCATTTATCCTCTAAGCTATGGACTTCTTCGTACGAAAACGTCTGTCTGTAGCTCCACTTAACTTCGACAGTGCAGTATTATTTCTAATCAATTGTATATATTTCTACCCTTAGTGTATGAACTGTCATTGTATTAATAATATTTGCCATATGGACTATAGTCTGCCAATAAACCTTTTCATTTTCATTTTCATATAGCAAAATTGGGGTAGAGTTGCCAGATGCTCTTATTACGAAATGTATTTAAATCAATATATTTAATTTAAATACTCTTAACACGTGTACATATATATGTAATAATAACAATAAATCAATATTTAAATTTAACACATTGTGGTTTGTCAAGACCATAGTTCTGGTACGATCTATGGTCACAATGACTGACAGGACAGTGAAGCATGCTGATAATGACATGAAATCAGCATAAGACCTAATACTTTTTGTCTAAGTATATGCAATTTGCAATCTCCTCTAAAGTGTATAATTATAATCAGTCGTGTGATGGAATAAATCTTCAAACTACTTTTGCCGTTATATATATATATATATATATATATAATCATGCGGGTTGCTTCTACAGAGCTTCAATTTAATATTTAGGAGAAATCCAATGACAAGGAGAAATGTAAATGCCATGAAAAGTCTTCTTTAATGCGCAACGTTTCGAGCAATACGCTCATCTTCAGGCTGTTTAATAACAATGTGAAATTAAAATCAATATTGAATGAAAAACGTTGCGCATTAAAGAAGACTTTTCATGGCATTTACATTTCTCCTTGTCATTGGATTTCTCCTAAATATTATATATATATATATATATATATATATATAAAATCTTGTTTCATGTTTCATGATTATGCAAAGAAACTAGGCTGTGGCGGGGTTATCTAGCTATGTTGCTCGACATAATACTTAAATACTATTTAAATTCGGTTGTGATGTCCGTACAATAAGGAAAACAATAAGAGAAAACTTTATAAATTTTAGACAATGAGGAAACCTGTAAACTGTAGAGAGACTTGCTTGGTAATATATACGATGCAGGCAGGAAGGAGGGGACAATTGCGAATCTCCGAAACTACTGAAATTACACCTTTTTTGAAAAGACTGTGTAGTGTGTAAGATGCATGCGTGTGTAGTAAGGGATATAGTGAGAAGCGCGTGTTTGAGAGTATGCTGGACTGCTCACAGGGTAGACGTGACATGTAAAAAGGCCAGATGAAGAGTACAGTGATGGGAGAAACAGGGTTCAGACACTTCCTTCCTTCTGTTGGAATGCCACATACAAACTCCTTATATATATATATATATATATATATATATATATATATATTTAAATTCGACTCTTGTAAATATGCATGGCGGGTTATTATGAGTCAGAAGTTATAATGAGATCGATGTACAGTTCCCTCTGTTAAATAATTTTAAATTAAATGTTAGGGCTCACTTACGTCATTGCAGAATCGAATATCGCGTGATGATACAACTTTCAGTTTTACGTTTTTAATACAAGTGAAAAAGCGTATGGTGCGTTCTATAATTACATTATTATGATTGAAAGTATTTTTGTGGCCATTTGTACAGAAAATGATGTTTATTATACGAGATCTGATATCATAAAGTATTAAATTATAAGATTTTAAACGTTGTATAACGGTACGCTTCAGTTTGTAAAGATATGATTGGTACAGCTAATGACAAAAACAATAAGCATGAACATTCTGTGTAATTGATGTAAATACTGGCTTGACTGGTGTGAAAACAAATACGTTTATTATGAGAATTATGAGGAATTGTGAACAGCCGTTAAATTAGAGAAATGATAATTAAAGTAATGTGAATAGGCCTAACTATAACTACAACTAGAAAGGTTCTTAATGAAAAATCTCTCAACTTTCAGTACCTATTTCCCACTGAATCTATTTAAAAATGACAATCCACACAAATTCGACATCCCGTTTTCTTTAATTACATCTAATAAGAAAGTTTTTTACCCGAACCTACTTATTTGGATTATATATATATATATATATAATAATAATAATAACAAGATTAGTAGCAGCTAATAGTCGTTAAAAGAAAGTTAAACTTAACTACTACTCTCAAAACAGTTACTGTGAGAAAAATATAGCAATATTGGGGTAGAGTTGTCAGATGCTTTTATTACGAAGGGAATTGAAATCAATATATTTAATTTAAATACTCTTAACACGTGTACATATATATGTAATAATAACAATAAATTAATAGTAATAATATTTAAGTGGATGTTTAGAGGAGGATAACAGAATTGATGCTTCAGTTCCAAAGCTGCATTACGCAACTTGATGTTCTTTTTAACACTTGCAATTTTATAACGAAATTTGCTGTACAGTAAAATTATTAATTCACATACCAGTAGATGGCATGTGAAAGTGAATGTGATGGTATATATCGGTGTAAATAACAGAAAACTACATATTTAAAAGTAAATAAACAAATATGCGTGCGCTATGAGCATATATTGTATTTGAAGGTCATCTCGTTTTAAAATAAGCCAGTTTCCCTTAAAAAAGAGAGAAATAATTTATTTAAATTAAAATAATAAATGTTCATTTTATTTTTCATAATACAGATCTTAAACAAAGAACTTGTTTTCGATTTAAAATATGTTCAATCTGATTTTGATTTATGTATTGTTCGCAATTTGTTAACATTTGAAAATTGGATGTGTTGATGTCGATGCGCAATCTCGTTAGGCCTATTAAAACCTTTCAGATATTCATTTTAAGTTTTCATTTCTACTGTCTGGCGGAACTTTCCTGAACAGAAAGTACTCGAATGTATGTATGTTTTTGCATGTTTGTTCTTGTTTGCCTCATGAAAGAACTTTTTTGAAGGAGGAAGGCCAGGATCAACCCTTTCTTAAATTTTTTTTTGAAGGAAGGTGAAAACGAATCATTTTTAAAATTTAATTTTTTAAATTTATTTTTTTAAATTTTATTTTTGAATGAACGTGAAAACGTTTTTTTTTTTTTTTTAAAAGGACCATGAAAGACATCTCATAAAGGAGGGACCGTCATGAAGGACGGTGAAGGATCCTCATGAAGGACGGTGAGGGGGGATATTTTCAAATTGATCCATTTTCTGGCTCCCTTTTTGCGGGCATACTACTGGGGGCCCTAAGCAGTATACCCATTTGAGACCCCACACCTCCATCCACCAACTCACGCCTTACTACATCACCTCAGCACACACATACAAAAAATGGCTGTATTAATAAAAAACAATTATAAAACAATTTTAATCAAACATTTATGTCCAAAACAACAAATATGTACGTTCAGAAGACAAACAGAAAAAATACTCTTCATGAAATTCCTGAAAATTAGCATATACATTATTTAGAATAAATGAGAGAACTACGTATAAAAAAATAATGCAATTAATCACTGGTATGCATCAATTTTGCTGTCAAGGGTTTTGTAAGTGATTCTTAGAGAGTTTCTCCTGCTGATTTCGAATCTGCAATCCGTTTTTCTCAATCAGCTCAGGTTATCCGGCTATGGCCTCATAAGTAAAATAGAATTTTTCGTGATTTTGTCAAAGCGGAATTGGAACAGTAACATCTATCATCACTTGTTTCACTTGTATAATATCTCTTTTTACTTTTCAGGCATATAGATAAAATATTTCATAATGAATAGAGCGTGTAAAAATGATCCCAATAGATTCTGCTACATATGTGGGACGGTTACCATGCCAAATAACCAGTCCCAAATCACTAAATTTGTGAAGACAATGTACAGAGCATACTTTGGAATTAAGCTAGGGGACCAGGACAAAAATTTCGCCACTCATATGTGCTGCAAGACGTGCATTGAAAATTTGAGAAGATGGAGCAAAGGCAAAGCGAAATCTTTGCCTTTTGGAATTCCCATGATTTGGAGAGAAGGAAAGGATCACGTGACAGATTGCTATTTCTGCATGACAAACCTCCAAGGTGGGCTTATAAATTTATTTTTCTTAAATATTTTGAAATCCTCGTATGAAACTTGACATAATATTCACCATAATGTAATATTCACCATATATAGCATAATATTCACCATAATGGTAATCATACATTTACATATACATATTGTTATAGAAAATACATTTACACATACATATTGTTATACAAGTTACATTTACATATACAATGATTGTATATTTTCTTTCTTTTTCATTCATATTGTCCCCGAAGGGACAATATGAATGAAAAAGAAAGAAAATATACAGACTCCATTGACCTATTTCATATCTTACAGACCGCAGCCTTCCTCACGAGCCGCCACTGTCTGAATGCTTCTTCTATTTCATATGCAAGTTTTATATCCATGTTTCTGTGTTTCTATTTTCAGGAGTTAACAAGAAGAATAAACACATTGTCGTATACCCTGACATTCCTTCTGCTATGAGACCTGTACCCCATGGTCCTGGAATTCCAATACCCGACCCACCTCAAACCCTGGACTTCGATGATTCTGATGATGAATCAATGACCAATGCCAATGACCAGTCCCAGTCGTATATACCTCAAAATACCGCTCCAAATGAGCCGAGGCCTCTCAACCAGGCCAAACTTAATGATCTTACCAGGGATTTAGGACTTTCCAAATTAGCTGCCGAGATCTTGGGCTCACGACTTCGAGAGGACAACTTGCTGGCTCCGGGAACAACATTCTCCTGGTATAGGAAACGAGAGGAAGAATTCCGCAAGTTTTTTGCAGTGCACGAAAATACCTCTTCCTTAGTGTACTGCTGCAATGTTGAGGGGCTAATCGAATCCTTGGGCCTGCCATATAACGCATCAGAATGGAGGCTATTTATAGACTCGTCTAAACGAAGTTTGAAAGCAGTACTTCTCAACATTGGGAATAGGGTTGCATCAGTCCCTGTAGCACATTC
Organism: Bathynomus jamesi; assembly: GCA_023014485.1. Taxonomy (NCBI): domain Eukaryota; kingdom Metazoa; phylum Arthropoda; class Malacostraca; order Isopoda; family Cirolanidae; genus Bathynomus; species Bathynomus jamesi. The sequence continues at coordinate 888,360 of JAJOZX010000356.1, read as the reverse complement.
CGTACAACTTACTGAGAGCTACGATAACATGAAAATTTTACTGGATGCTCTCGTATACGACCAACATAACTGGAGGATCTGTGGAGATTTGAAGGTAATACTAATATCATAAGTAAACTATTGTTGCTATTGACTATGTTGTTTTTCCAAAGGTTATTTGAGAGCGTATAAGAACACTTAACTTCCCCACAGAAGTGATACAGTCCAATGCATAGATTTTTTTATCTGATAGAACAAATACACGAAATACCCATGTTTCCTCTGCAAATGGGATAGCCGAGCGGATGAGAAGCACTATGCACAGCGTGAATGGGCATCCAGAGAGAATTTTGAACCTGGGTCGCATAATGTCGTTTCAGTGCCCCTTGTACCACCAACAAAAATTTTGCTCCCACCACTTCATATTAAGCTGGGCTTGATGAAAAATTTCATCAAATCAATGAATAAGGAGGGTTCAGCATTCCGATATCTCGAGATTAAATTTCCTCATATATCTGATGCTAAACTAAATGCTGGGGTTTTTGATGGTCCTCAAATTCGAACTTTGATCAAGGATACTCAGTTCGAAAACGCAATGACTCCAACTGAGAAGAATGCCTGGCAGGCATTCAAATCAGTTGTCACTGATTTTCTTGGCAAGCGTAGAAGTCCAGAATACGAGTCCGTTGTCGAAAACTTGATGGAAGCTTTCAAAGCTCATGGGTCGCGCATGTCCATAAAAATGCACTTTTTGTGGTCCCACTTGGACTATTTTCCTGAAAATTGCGGGGATTATAGTGAGGAACAGGGTGAACGATTTCACCAAGATATCAAAATAATGGAAGAGAGGTACCAGGGAAACTGGGATATCAATGCTGGCGGACTATTGCTGGTGTTTGAAGCGAGACGTGCCCGAAGAAAAACACAGACGGAAAGCCAAAAAAACTTCATTCTTCCTCAATAAACTTTTTTCCATATTCATTGTATGAATAAAAGTATTTATTCACACAATGTTTTCATTTTTCACGAGTGTTCTTATATTACTCGTATCTACAGTGTTTAAGCTAAAAAAATCAATAAATTTGGGGATAAAATTGGACTTATAATAAATGGCCAATAGAGAAAAAACCTGACCTGATTGAGAAAACCAATGTCATTTTCGAATTCAGCATGGTCGAGTTATATAATATGAGTTGAAAAAACCCTCACAGCAGACAAAAAAATTTCATATGCATACCAGTGTTATCAACTACCAAACAATTACTAACTCTACGATACAATCATGTAATAGCTAACAGTTATACAGAACAGTTTGTATCTTAAAAATGTTTGCCTCCTAGAATTTTTCTGGTCGAAATCATCAATAAAATCATCATATGAAATCTCCCTGCCAACGTCCTGGTTGATGCTTATGATGCCAAAGCCACTGAGGCGATCCTGCCCCATTGATGATCTGAGGTAGTTCTTGATTAGCTTCATCTTAGAGAAGCTCCTCTCGGCTGACGCTACTGTCACAGGTAGAGTGCAGGCAATTCTTAGTGCAACCCAGAGATTGGGGTATATTTCCTCTAGTTGCTTCTGTTGAATGAAGGAGAGAAGCTCCAATGCAGTCATGTTGTGTGAAGGTAAAGTCGGCAAGTTCTTAATTTCGAGGGCCAGTTCTCTTCCATCAATGTCAGAGTCAGCTCCAGAGCTCAGTATCTTAGATAGCTTTTCACACTTGCAGGACAAGTCTTCCTTGTTCATTGTGGTGAAGTTTAGGAGAACCCCCAAATATGTCCCTCAAATCATCTAATGTTTTGAATCTCATTTATTGACCCGATGGCACAATCCACCACCACATTGAAAAATTTGACTTCCAGCATCTTTAAGGCTTCTGTAAATAGTTCGTCAGGAGCTTCGTAAGCAAAGTGCTTTTTTGTGGATCTGAGCCTCTTTTCCTTCAGCACAGCCTCCACATTCATTTCCTCACATATGTCCCTAGCTACGACTTGTGCTGCAACAAAACCTGTGTTTTTGTAGCTGGTGAGTGAGTCTTTTGTTTTTGTGAGGAGGTTGACTGCCACATCAAACTGCATTGTAGGAGACTGCAGAAGTTTGCTCACATGGTTAACTGCATGAAGAATGTCATACCATACTACTGTGCAAATCTGAAAGCGATAAGACCCTACCTCCTCTGCAAGTGCTTGTGCTTCAGTCCTGGCTATGGCATCTGTGGCATTGTTTCTGACTTCCAGCAGGGCCTCTCTGATGTCGTGGCTCTGGTATCGCACAGCCTCAATGCTCTTAAGCCGGCTCTCCCACCTGGTTTCACTCCAAGACTTGAGTGTTATGTTCACGTGCTTCTTTAGGATTGTTCATCTCTGTGTAGCTGCTGCAAAAAGGTTGTACAATTTTTGTACGTTGCCAAAGAAGCTGATGGCATCTGTGGAAGCCTTAGCTGCATCAGCCACTACAAGATTCAGAGTGTGAGCCCCACATGGAACATAGAGTGCACGACAGTTCTTCTCTAATAACCTTGCCTGAACACCTTTATTCTTGCCCTTCATGTTCGCTCCGTTGTCATATGACTGTCCTCTGCAGTCATCAAAGTGAATATTCAGTTCATCTAGTCTCTTCAGAATCAGAACTGATTAACCCAGGCCTGTACTTTCTGAAGCCTCAAGAAAGCCCAAGAAGTATTCTTTATTTCTGGTACTTCACCCATTTTAACAGTTCTGATAATAATCGACATCTGTTCTTGGTGGCTTATGTCTGGAGTGCAGTCTAAAATGAGTGAGTAATATTTAGCTTGTTTTATTTCTGCAACAATGGTATCCAAGATCTTCCCACTAATGGACCCAATGAGCTCATTTTGAATGATGTTTCCTAGGTAACTTGAATGACTATATTGGCCACTTTCGACTCTGCTGATGTGTTATTTCATCACTGGCTCAAATTTGGCAAGCAACTCAACCTCCTTCAAGAAGTTGCCATTGTCTCGATTGTACAATGTAGAGGAAGACCCCCTGAAAGCAAGATTTCTCTCTGCCAGTGATTGGATTATACTTACAAGACGTGTGAGAACATCTCGCCAGCGTCTTCGCTCTACCTCCATTAATGACATTTCAGTTTGGTCGATGGTCCTCCCAGTTTTTAGCCGCAATTCCAGATCCTTCCATGTTGCCGTGTTATCTGCATGTTCTGAACTATTTTCATGGCCTTTCAGAAGCGAACCAACGTTTATCCAGTCTGAAAGTCCATCCGTAATTAGTTTGTACGACTTCCTTGAAAACAACTTGCAGCAGAAGCAATAAAGAGCATCATTCCTTCTAGAGCACATCAGCCAGCTTCGCTTTATTTTTTCCCCATTAATTAATGTTCTGTACATGTAATGGTGATGAACGCTTCTACTGTCCTCTCTTTTAGGGAATGTGAAATCTGGACTGATTTGAAGTGGTCCTCGAGACACCAGATCTGTCTTCAAGGCATCTGACAGGACAACTGGCCAGTCATACGGATCAAGCGGTGGAGCAGATCTTGGTTCTTGTTGCTCAGTAGAAATGCCTGTGTGTGGTGTTTGAAGCAGAACAGAAGATGGGCCACTTGTTGGTTCATCAGGCTCTACTTCTACTGGTGTTTGAGGTTGCACAGAGGATGGTCCTGCTGTTGGCTCATAATGCTCATCAGGCTTTGCTGAGGATGGCTTTTCCAAATATTTCAGTAGTGCTCCTGAGAAGAACATAACTTTACATATTCTGTTAATTTTTGCTAAAATACTCTTTCTTATTTAGTTTGATAAATAACTGATCTGTGTGAACAGAATTTGAGGTGATGTGATCCATTAAATTTCACATTTCGAAATATTATAAATATTACAGAGACTAGCTTACTCTACACGATTCCTGAGCACCTGCCTAGCTTGATGGTCTACCTAACCTAGTTGCCTGAACTGTAATCATAAGAATATACAAGTGGCACATACAAGTGACATCATTCATCAGCCAGACTCTGTACTGAACGGACGCATTTCCTGAGTTCTCTGATATTGCACCTACTTTTGCATATTGCTATGAATTTTACTTTTGAAAAGTTTTGAATTTTATATACTTGCGTTTATATTCACATTGTTATAGTTAAGTAATTGAATATTAATGGTTTTTAGCGATTCAGAAGTTTTCATAGCATGCCGGCTTAATTTAACTTAAACTTGTGACGGTTATAAACTAATTTTTAACTGCGCGATGCCGTCGCAGAAAGCGTCGTGTGTTAGGTGTGGGGTAAACCGGTGGTATTCGGAATTTAAAGATTATAACGGCGGTCCTATGGCGATTACCGAGAGATCAGTTTGTTTCTTTTGCGAGTTAATGGAGGAAATAGTTGACATAAAACGCAGTGTACGTGAGGTAACGGAAAGACTTGCAACGCTTGATGAGGGCAGGGGTAGAGCTACGGTTGACGAAAGCCGAACCAATACTAACGTTGAAGACGTTAGTAATTTGAAGGGTGAGGTGCGTAACCTAGTTTCTAGTTAGGTAGCTTGTCGGGAAGGTTGGATAGAGTTGAGGAAGGGGTTAAGGTTGGTCCGAGATTAGTAGATGGGGAGGGATTTAGAGAAGTTAAGGGTGGAGCTAGGCCGCGTACGTTATGTGATAAGAATCCCCCCCCCCTATCGAGGTTTCGAACCCTTTCGCCCATTTGGAAAGGGACGTGAATGAGGGGGAAACTATTTTAATTGGGGACTTTTTAGTGCGCCATATGGACAAAGAGTTCTTTCAACGGCATCCAATCAAGAGCAGGAGGGTCTGTCTCCCATGGGCCAGGGTTGACAGAGTTAGAGACGAAGTGGATAGGATGGACGTTGCCTCCCGTCACTCGATGTTGGTGACGATGGTAGGAGGCAACGACTCGTATAGCCTCATACGAGAGTGCCTGACCTTTTGGAGAGATATAGGGGGTTAATTAGTTCCCTGAAGGCGAGGTCAGATAGGTCTTTAGTTCTAGGTATTACCCCTAGGCACGTTGTGGGTCTGGGGAACGCGGGCCCGTCGTGAAAAATAGTTTAAAACGCCGGCCCATGATAAAAAATAACTTAAACGTCTTTTATTGTAACGCGTGTAGTATTAGAAATAAATTAAACGAATTTAAGGCGATAATTTATTTCGGCAACTACGATATAGTTGCTATCACTGAAACGTGGTTAAATACCGTGACTCGGAACTTGTTGGGGGAACTTGGTATACCGAATTTTAAACTCTCTACTAATGATAGGTTACATAGGATTGGTGGCGGCGTTTTGCTGTACATTCGCAATTCCTTAGGGCTATCGAGGTTAAGATAGATTTTCAGGCAGCAATTAAATGCGATATGCGTTGAAGTTAGGGCGCGTAGTATTAGTTTTAATTTTGTTGTTATTTATAGACCTCCCGTTCAACCCCTCGATACCGATACTAGATTTTACTCACTTCTTGTTAACTTTATTGACAATCGGAATAGTATAATTGTCGGAGACTTTAACTGCCCTAATGTTAATTACGAGACTTTTACTGGTAATGAGGAGGGTTTGAGATTGATCGAGTTCATGGAAGATAGATAATTTTTTACGACAGATGGTTACCCAACCAACGCGCGGTGACAATATTTTAAATGTGGTGATGAACGGCGAAAATACAGTCGAAGGTTTAGAAGTAAGCGAGAGCTTAGGATGTAGTGATCATCAAATTCTTAGGTTTAAGTTATTGATAGAAAACACTAAGGATAGTAACGTAATAACAGTCCCTGATTTTCGAAGGGCTAATTTTGATAATTTTGCGGATGGGATAAGAGTAGTGGACTGGGATAACTTATTTATTTGTAATGACACAAATTTGCATTGGGAGGCGTTTAAAGAAAGTTTTATGAATATTGAGAGGGAGTTTATTCCTCGTAGGCCCAAGCGCGCTAGAATTCATGGTAGGCCCAAGTGGTGAACTAGGGAAATAGGCGAGTTCATAAACAAGCGTAACAGAGTGTATAGACTTAATAAGCGCAATGGAACGGCAGCTAACTTGGACCTAGTATGTTTCATGGACTGCTCTCGATTTTCCTACGAAATTGAAACAAGGGCAGTCGATGACCCTGATTTTGTTTCTGCAATCGGTTTTCTTGAGAAACCTAACCAAACCTAACCTAACCTGACCTAACCTAACCTTACCTAACCTGACCTAACCTAACCTAACCTAACCTAACCTAACCTAACCTGACCTAATCGAGTTTCTTATACTATTGTTTTTTGCAAGATATCGCACTAATTCTTAGTTGTTTTTTTTGCAGGACAATGAGTGATGTTTGTATTAATTTGAAGTGGCTATGGCAAAATGTGCCTGACGATGAATCCGCAGTAAAGTTTTTCCAGGAACATGATGTTATTCCTAAGAAAAAGTTATGCAAACGCAAGCACAACATGGCAATTAAGTGCTTGGCTGGCGTGCCGACCTGGCGTTGCCAGAAGAGCATGTGCAACGAAAAGGTTTCGGTACGCAAAGGTACCTGGCTTGAGGGCTCAACGCTACCGCTATAAAAATTGTAGTGTTCACATACGCCTGGACGAAGCATTACACCAATTTGAAGTTCTGTGCAGATGAACTTGGCATGGCACACACAACCGTGATCGACTACAACAGTTATTTATCTTCGAGAAGTGTGTGCTGATAATATTTTGAGAAATCACACGAAAATCGGCGGACCTGGTTGTACTGTCGAAATTAACGAGACATTATATTCTCGCCGGAAAAACAATAAAGGACGCGTGTTGCCACAGCAATGGATATTTGGTGGAGTTTGTAGAGAATCAGGAGACGTGTTTCTCTAAGCTGTTCCCAAGCGCGATCGGACAACGTTAGTTGACTGTATAAAGGCATCCATTCTTCCAGGGTCCACGATCATGAGCGACATGTGGGAGGCGTACGAGGGCATTGATCAACTCGCTGGGTACAACTATTCGCATTACACTGTTAACCACAGCATGAACTTTATCGACCCATCTACCGGAGCTCACACTCAGCAGGTGGAAAGCTTGTGGAATTCATTGAAACAATCGAACAAACTGCGATGCGGAACAGATCGCGACCATCTTGACTCGTACTTTTTTGAATTTGTATGGCGTAAGCGCCACACCAGCTCGGACTTATTCAAAAAGATGTTGGAGTGTATTGCGTCGTTTCAGTAAATAAATTTATTCAATATCCAATAACATTTTTCTTTATCATTTCTCAAGAAAACCGATTGCAGAAACAAAATTAGGGTCATCGACTGCCCTTGTTTGCAATTTCGTAGGAAAATCGAGAGCAGTCCATGAAACATACTCGTCCGCTAACTTTAATAGATATATCGAGCTTAGACGTCACGTTAAAAGATCAGTTAGGAATGCTAAGCGTAATTTAGAGATACTTATAGCTGCGGATAGTAAATATAATCCAAAAAAGTTTTTGAATACGTCAATAATCGTAAGCCGATAAAAGATAACATAGGCCCTCTTATGGATGTTAACGGCGCTTTGGCTTCTGACGCTCAGGTGATGGCGGGTATTTTCAATAACTTTTTTGCAACAGTTTTTACCGTAGAAGACGTAAATAATGTTCCCGACGTAGACGATATCGTTTCATTTAGTAGCGAGACTATTTTGGATGAAATAACTGTTTACGAGGGTGAGGTTGCGCATTATATAGATAGGCTAAAAGTTAGCAAGGCTCCAGGCCCTGACGCTTTTTATCCCAGACATTTGAAAAATTTGAAAGACGTTATCGTAGGCCCCTTAACGAAGATTTTTAATCAGTCACTCGAAACGGGGATTATTCCTGAAGACTTCAAATTAGCTAACGTCACGCCCATTTTTAAAAAAGGCGACCGCATAGTAGCTAGCAATTATAGGCCCATTAGCTTAACGTCAATTGTCGGTAAACTTTTGGAATCCGTAGTTAGGGATCGTATTATCGATCACTTAGAAAGTTACGATTTGATTAATAGTAGTCAGCATGGGTTTCGACGCCATAGATCTTGTTTAACTAATTTGTTAGAATTTTATAGCGAAATAGTGCGCGAATACGATAGGCATAGAGCGGCTGACGTTATTTATTTAGATTTTAAAAAGGCGTTCGATACAGTTCCGCATAGAAGATTAATTGTGAAGGTTAAAGCGCACGGAATACGCGGTCAGGTAGCTAACTGGTTAGATGAATGGCTTCGTGCTAGGAGACAGAGGGTCGTCGGGGTGGTTGGATGTAGGTAGCGGTGTCCCACAGGGTTCAGTGTTAGGCCCATTGCTATTCGTAATTTACATTAACGACATAGATGTAGGATTGACTAGTAACGTGTCAAAATTCGCGGACGATACTAAAATAGGCGGTAAGGTTGTTAACGAGGACGATAGAAATAGGCTTCAAGACTATCTAAATAGGATTATGGAGTGGACGGATAAGTGGCAGATGCAATTTAACGTAGACAAACGTAAAGTTTTGCATATAGGTTCTCGTAACAATAATTACACGTACACGATGGATTGTAGAGAGTTAGCGAGCGTTGACGAGGAAGTAGATTTAGGCGTACGCGTATCTAAGGATTTAAAGGTTAGGAACCAGTGCCTGGAGTCTTGCGCAAAAGCTAATAGAATGTTAGGCTTCATAGCGCGTAATTTCGAATTTAAATCGAAGGATATTATATTGCCCCTTTACAAGTCCCTAGTCAGGCCTCATTTAGAATATGCTGTTCAGTTTTTGTGCCCGTATTTGCGCGAGGATATTGATAGGTTAGAAACGGTTCAGCGTCGTGCGACGAAACTAATTCTGTCATAGCGCAACAAGCCTTATGAATATAGGATTAAAGAGTTAGACTTGCATTCACTCGAAACTAGGAGATTAAGGGGGGATCTTATTGAAGTTTTCAAAATGGTTAATAAAATCGATAACGTAAATTTTGACAAACTGTTCACTTTCGATAATAGCAATACTCGTAATAACGGATTTAAGTTGCGTGGCAGACGTTTTATTACTAATATCGCTAAAACATCTACGTTTAAAGTAATTGATAAATGGAATAATCTTTCCGCGTCAGTCGTTAACTCTACCTGCGTTAATATGTTTAAGAACCGTTTAGATAGGCATTTTAAAAATATTAACGTTGTTTAAAATAAAAAACAATTAGTAACAGGAGCTCTGTGGGTGGTGGTCGAGGATGAGTCTGTTGACGATTAATGCCAGCTTGTGACATGCCAGTGTGTGATATGCCAGCAAAAAATTATTATAAAAAAAAATTAGACTAATACGAACGTAGATGTAGCTCGTAGAGTAAACTTGCCCACTTTTTGTTTAACTTTACCTACTTTTTTTTTTCTTATCCTCTCCTTACTTGTATGTCGGTAACTCTCTTTACTTGCATGTCTGTAGTTTGCATGGTATGACTGTGAGTTAAGACTGTGTTTGCATGGTTTGTAAGCGTTCTTATTTTACTTTTCATCTTTCACCCCTTTCCTATTCTTTCCGACTATTTTTCTGACTTGTCGGCAGTGGCCAGCGGATGATGATGGTGAGTCTTTTTTCTCTTTTTCTAAATGAATGTTAACCCATGAGTGGTAGGTGTTGGTACTTACTTAACCCCTTATTTTCTTCTCTTAACCCCCTACTCTTTCCTTTCTCTCGGGCTAACCTTATAGTGGATCTTAGGGTCTTTGTTAGCCTTAGCTTCTGTAGATCTGTAGATCTCACCTGTGCTACAAGAAAGCTTCTCCTCCTTTATTTTCTTCTTTTTCTGTTTTTTAGCTCCTGATGGATAATGTCGTTTCATTTTCCAAGATGCCCGAAGTCACATCTAGTTAACCACAACTAATCTGCTAAATAATAATAATCATGATAATAATGATGATGATAATAATAATAATAATAATAATAATTGTTATAATTGTAACGTTAATCAAATACATTCAAATAATAATCAGACCATTTAGGTTTTAACCAACAAAATTCACATTATCTGAAAAAGATGAGAAAAGAGTTAATAAACTTGAAAACATAACGAAAATAATCCTAGGTTTTAAAGTGTTACAAAATCTTTTAATAATTTAATTAGTAAATTAGTGAAATAATGTTTTACAATACTAGAAAAATTAAGCATTTAGGAAAGTATAAGCATATAGTAAGAATAAAGTTAAATAATATAGAAATAAGATCTCACAATAGTTACTTACACATAACGACCAAAACGTTTCGTTTGTCTCCGTTTTATCACATTTGTCACATACAGAAACTTTAATTAATACGACAATAATAATAATAATAATAATAATAATAATAATGATAATAATAATAATAACAATAATATTAATAATAACTTCAGCTATATTCCAATTCTTGCCCACTGAGCTATGACCTGGGAGCCTGTCTAGGGGCCACCTAGTATGTAGCAGCGGGGCCCTAAGCGGCCGCTTAGTCTGATTAGGCCAGGAAACGGCCCTGCTGTCAGGTAAAGATGCAGGTGAACTCACTCCTTCATGCACTTTAATTCAAAAAGCTCGCAAGCAGAATCGCTGTGCCATTGCTAAACAGATAAAAAACGAATTTGTTCCAACAAGTCCTTTGATTGTACATTGGGACACAAAACTCATGACAGATTTTACTTGGGAGAAGCACCATGTTGGGAGACTACCAGTTTTGGTCACAGGACCTGGTGCAGAGAAATTATTGGCAGTCCCACGCATAATTAGAGGCATAGGTGAAGCAGTGGCCATGGCCACTTTAGAAAACTGGAGTGTCAGTAACAAAAAAGGGGAATGTGCTTTGACACTACTGCTCGTAATACAGGTAATCAAAATGGAACATGCATACGTCTATAACAAGAACTGGGACGTGAGTTGCTTTGGTTAGCTTGTTGCTATCACATACACGAACTCTTGATTGCTGATTTATTCAAGCTATACTTTGGCCCTTCGGAAGGTCCAGAGATTTCACTTTCCAAGAGGTTTTCAAACAAATGGAAATCCATTGACCAAGCCAATTTCTCGCCAGTAGAAGTCATCCCAAATGGATCTGATATGGATACTCTTCGAAATGAAGCAGCCAAGTTCGCTAGTGAGGTTCTACAATCAGAAAAACAACCTAGAGACGACTACCAAGAATTTCTAGAGTTAACGATTATGTACTTAGGACACGAACCATCAAGAGGGGTTCACTTTCGTCTACGAGGAGCTTGCCACATTATTGCTTAAAGATCTATCTATTCAGAAATCAGTGCCATTTAACACCTACAGAGGAAAAAGGCCTGGAAAGACTAAACTTATTCGCAACACTCATCTATGTGAAGTTTTGGTTTTCATATCAAAAAGCTGCTGATGCTCCTATAAATGACCTTAATTTCATGAAGAAAATGGAGATGCATTCTGAAATCTTTGGAAATGATGTAGCTACTACAGCTTGTAAAACCATGAAAAGATATTTGTGGTATCTCACCGAAGACTTAGTTTGTTTAAGTATTTTCTCTAAATCAGTCGGTTCCGATGAGAAATCAAGAATGGTTGAAGCTCTCAAAAGACCACAAACATAAAACAGCTTAAACGGCTGGAAGGAAAAGGACTCGGTGAATTTAAAAATAAAGTTCTAAGCAACTTTATTACTTCAAGAACAAAATACCTCTTTGAATCTTTGGACAGGGACATTTCTTTTATGGCTCATCATCCGTCTCTATGGGAAGATCTTAAAGATTAAAGGGATAGGAAGAGCATTGCACTTTCACTTAAAGTTGTAAATAAAGCTGCAAAAAGAGCAGTTCGCTTAATGTCTGACTTCAACCAATTCCTAACTGTTGATGAAGAGCAAAAGCAATTCCTGCTTCAGGTTGTTGAACAACACAGGGAGACCTTCAGATCACCCTCAAAGTTTACCCTGATGAAGAAATTATTTACAGTTTATACTATGACCCCATTTTAGTTTTCATACTATTTTAGTTTTTATGACAGCATTACAGTATATAAAAAAAATTTCAGTTTGTTAATTTTTTTATAATGTGCTGTGAGTAAGATTTATATAGCTTATAGGAAGAATTTTGCAATAAAATATATCAGTGGTTGTCATAGTAAATAAAAGTATAAAATGTTTTGATTAAATGAAAAAATAAAGGAAAAGAATGGAAAGTATTTTGGAGAGTCTAGTAAGCTTCACTGATCTTGCTAAACGGGATTAGGGGGGGGGGGGGGGTCTCCAGTGGAGCTTTCCATTTCTTTACCAACCAGTGCCTGCATTAGAAGTGGTGAGACTTAAAATTATCCATCTCGGTACCAATTCTACTCGTAGTTACCTATGATGATATGAACATATATTCCTCGTTGGCATTATAGTGTGTTGTGGATCAGATTAGGGTTTATAAAGGCTAGAGCATTTTTTTTTAGCAAAACCGCCAATTTTCACGATAATCATGAGACTTTAGTGTCGATGAGCACCCTTTAAATATTGTTTGATGTAGCTCACTTTCTGTCTGGATTATTTTCATGTAGTCTGTCACATAAATTTAGGTTAAGACCTGTGTTTTTGAAATTTTGTGATTTCGGGCCACGGTGTATATATATTATATATATATATATATATATATATATATATATATATTACCCAGGTAGCACAGTTGATCGATCAACTGTTGATGCATGGTTGATATCGTTGAAATACGGTTGATATTTGTGACAGTTCACAAATTAATATTGATGTACTGTTTATGCAACAATATATTGATAAAATAAAGTGCAGTCTGCATTTACAAAGTATGTTTTCCTAAAAGGTGAGGATATAATGTTGTTTTGCAATTACTGAATAATAAATTTACATCAGTACTCAGTTTCAACCCCATTTAGATATCGATATCGCTATCGAAGTTTGTGTCATTTAGAGTGCTAATTCAAAACTGCCAGATCACTATCATTTCAATAATAAGGGGTCGATTCATCGATATTTCTTCATCATTATATCGATATAAGATGTAATTATATCGATATAAGATGTAATTGGTAATTGGAATACCATTCATTATGTATATCCTAATGGTTCATGAACGCTTCAGTCATCGTAATTAATTGTTACTGCCAAGTAGCTCCTCACTGTTATCTCCATCGTGGTTGCGAGTTGACCCTGTGCCACATAAACTTTTCATGGTGCTTCAAACTGTTTTATTCGATCATATTTCCTGTGAAATTGCTCCAGGAAAGCTTCTCGTACAATTTGCAAATATGGTCCGTCATTACGGCCTCTCCAGAGCTGCGAAAATACCATTCCACACCTCCTGCATATATATATATATACTTCCCGACTGAATACTTCGGCATTGTAGTTCTACCTTAGTTCGCTTTACCTGAAATGGGTGAAAAGCAAAATTAATTTAATTTTTCTTTTACTGGAAACTATGCATTGTACCTCTCCATTTCTCAGGAAATCATTAATCATCTTTAAAACCTAAAACAATCTTTCATTAAACGCAAATTATGCGCTATAAAATTTTTATATTATGTAAATACTTCGAATTCGCACTGAGAAACTCAACAGCTCAAAAGGATAATACACTTAATCCGCGTGTATTATATAAATAATTGTCGACTTAGTCTTTACTCAGCATAACGATCCATATAATGAAGTACGCGTACTTGCGCAAATGATATGAATCCCAAATAGTGAAACCTCAAAAGATTCCAGGGATGGAGGCCTTTTCTGGAACAGGCTGCAAACAGTTCTGGAAGACCAGCCTTTCGGTTCACATGTGCTCTCTGCCGCTTCGTTCAGTGCACCTCTTTTCAGACGAGTCGAACGCAAGCGATAAAATTCTGTATCAAACTGAGCGATTATTTAGTACAGTTTTTATACCTGTAATCACTTTATACATTGGTTAAATTTTTCTAAAGCTATATTTTTTATTATTTATATATATATATATATATATATATATATATATATAAAGTTTGGTGAAATATCTAAATTGCAAATAGAGTACTTATTTGGTTCATTTTTTATTATAACTGTATATGAAAGAAAGCATTCGTGTCTGCATTTATTAAAGTTATATAATTTCAATGCATGTAAGAAGTATTTCTTAGTCTTGTTTTATATAATAATGTAATAAAAAGATGTGCAAAATAAGACATACAATTATGTTGTTCGGATTTCACACACACACACATATATATATATGTTAAACACAGACCGTGCATGGAACAAGGAACTCTTCTGGGAAAATTAAATCCACTATAGTCCGAATAAGTAATGGTAAATGACAAATACCATAGTTTTTTTCCTTTTTCATGATTTTAGCCCGACGTGGGCAACGGGTCTCTCGCCCACGTCGGGCTAAAATCATGAAAAAGGAAAAAAACTATGGTATTTGTCATTTACCATTACTTATTCGGACTATAGTGGATTTAATTTTCCCAGAAGAGTTCCTTGTTCCATGCACGGTCTGTGTTTAACATATAATGTTCTCAGGGAACCATTCTGAGTTTGTATATATATATATATCCAATGTTTCGTAAGAGAAAAATTTGTAAAATTGATTTCCATTCGAATTGGATGCAAAATTACATTTTTGTTTTGAGTTACTGTCGGTCGAGTCGAACCTTAATTCTAAATTCAATGATCTTTGGATTTACTCGTAAGTATAAGTCCAATTTTACGTCACAACAATGGATTTGACTTCAACTTAATCTTATTAGGTTCAAACTTTACACTTTTATTGTTCATCAAAATTTTCAGCATTTTCTTATCTTATCCTTCCGTAAGCAACTTGACATAACTGAATGCGAGTGTGTGTGATAATCACACGAAGCGAGGTAATTTTTTGTGACGTAACACTTTTGGTACCTCGAAATATTAAGAAAAATGTACCAAAAATCTAGAAACCTTTTTATTGTGGAAAATAGATACGTTGCTCCTGATTAGGTTAGATTACGCTAGGTTAAGCTAGGTTCGGCTAGGTTAGGCTAGATGAGCGAGTACCTTACTATTTAATGACTTAACGGAAACTACCCTTCGAGCCTTCAATTGCATTTCAGACAAAAAAAAACCATTCGTGTCTACATTTATTAAAGTTACATATTATATTGAATGCGTGTAAGACGTATATTAGTTTAGTTTAAAATAATAATGTCATAAAAAGATGTGCAAAAAAAAGACAAATATGTTGTTCGGATTTCACACACATACACATCACGCACTTCTCGGTTAGATGACACTAAGGTTAGGTCAGGTTAAATTAGATTTGGTTAGATTTTTGGAACAAGTGTAGTTTTGGAGCAAGTGTAGGATCTTTAGGAGACATTTTTTAAATTAATTCATCAAATAAAACGTTAAAACTAATGAAAATATTTTCGTTAGTTTTAACGTTCTATTTGATTAGGTATACTCGGACAAAGTTGGGGAACGCAAACTACATTAGGGTAATGTACGGCCCTAGGAGAATGTAAACTACACTAGAATAATGGGAGCTATTGAAGAATAGGGACCCCAACCTTCTTTAGTTAGGCTTATAAGGCTAACTAACGAAAATATCACGACCTAACCTAACCAATCGTTAGGTTAACTGTACGCCCTTGACGATTGGTTATGTTAGGTCATGATATTTTCGTTAGTTAGCCTTATAAAGCGAACTAAAGAAGGCTGGGGTCCCTATTCTTCAATAGCTCCGAATAATGTAGGGGAACGTAAACTACACTAGGCACCACAGGGGGACGGAAACTACACTTGCTCCAAAATTTTTTTTTTAGATATATGTATTTAAAAAAGTTGGTACCTCGCTTATGCGCACATGTGTGTATTTGTGTGCGCGTATGTGCGTGTGATGAGCAGTACAATACTGAAATAGTACGTGGAAATTGCAGAAGCACTCAGAATGTACCTTCATTTTGGGTTTATTTCCATTTCCAGTGCAACCAGTTACTGTAATTCTTTATATCACCAAATTGAGGCTTTAGCACTTTATATAAAAAGTAACCTAACCTACATAACCTAATCCTCCCTTGCCCAAATCGCTAAAAAGGTCCTCTTGTAAAATTTGAAATATAATTTACAACTTTTTAGGTTTACTGATCATAAAAGTCAACAAAGTCGCTTGTTTTCTGAACAGATTTAAGTTGCAGACTTTTCTGACAAAAGAGGATTTTTCACTTTCTTAAAAATCACTATTATTTTTGAGAAACAGAGACCAATTCTAGATCCAAAAAAAACGATATTCTCTGGCTAAAAATATGGGACCAAAATATCAAAATATCCCAGTTTAGTGAGTAAAGTTTGATATTATATATATATATATTATATATATATATATTATATATATATATATATTATATATATATATATATATATATATATATTATAGGGGGGGGGACGCAAAGTTCCTTTGCATGAAAAACAAGGGCAACATACAGATATGTTGTAATGTCACCGCAAAGGGATTTTGTGGCTACTCTCTCTCTCTCTCTCTCTCTCTCTCTATTATATACATATATATATATATATATATATATATATATATGTCGCAGGCAGCGAAAACCATCAATTATCCATCGCTGACTTATCGATTAACGTCGCGGCGTAGGACATATATATATATATGAATTAACTTACGCAGCCGAGTCAGACGAGAGGTTATCTTTTCTTAATGTTGTCGTATCGATAATTGCTTTGAATAAGATTTTATTTGTTTTTAAAAATGGATTCCTCTGAAAACAATGAAAGAAATATCATCTTTGGTTTGATTTGAACTGTTTATAGGTTTCGTGATGTTCCTTTTTTAGAAAATGAAGTTCAAGTTATTAGAATCACATTTCGTATTTTGCGTCATAATTCTGATTTTAAACCGCTGTCCCTTTGGCGGCTGAGGGAATCTGATGCATTTAATATAGAAATTATTTTTATTACCCGCACCCAATAATTGTGACCGACTAGATTTACTTCCCAAAGATATTAATCTGATTGTGGAAAACAAAAATCCAATTTAGAAATTATTCTCTACTTCTTTAGTGTCAAGTAATAAAGGCGATGCCTTATTTATTATATTGCGTACAAATCATTGATAATAATTGCATTGGTGAGACTGTTGACTTTAATAGGAGATTGTATCAGCTTGAATCATTGCATGAATTTTTAACCTACCGAAATTACGTCACATTTTAAGAATTTGGAAAACCGGAAATTTATAAAATCCTTAATTCTGAACAATTCCAAACAAATTCAACATCTATAAAAGAGTCTACAATATGGATACCTCAAAAGAGGTAAAATTTACTTAAACGAGTTCTGAAACCGAAAACATTTGTGAAGAACGTCGCTTCGTTTCTCGTTTCTCTTCCCTCGTTTTGTGCATATTTTTAACTTTTGAACTCCGTTTGCTTACATCTTTCCAGTGAATGTATGGTTCTCTCTCTCTCTCTCTCTCTCTCTCTCTCTCTCTCTCTCTCTCTCTCTCTCTCTCTCTAACGCTTTGCCTTTACTTCTGACGAAGTGATTTTACAATTTTATTTTTAACTTCTGCTTTTATGGGGTCTGAAAAGGGGAGTTTGACTGCAGAAATCACTCACCCCAAATTATTTTCCTTTTATTAACTGGGTTTTCAGAAACTATATATATATATATATATATATATATATATATATATATATATAGAGAGAGAGAGAGAGAGAGAGAGAGAGAGAGAGAGAGAGAGAGAGAGAGTTGTCCATTTCAATAAGTGAAATAATTACAGTAATTATTAATTGGAGTATATTGAAATTATTTCGTATCAGACCTGAATTCTTTTACATTATTTTAATTTAAAATAAATTATCATAAACAAACACAAAATGTAAATTAAAGGACCACAAAAACAAAAATTAAGTTTTACAGTTCTGATTTTCTTCAAAGATAAAAATTAACATTTTTTTAATGCTAATGAATGAAAAAAAATTGGAATCTTTCGAACTTTTATTTTTCCGAACTTTACAGACGAGATTGAGATAGGGTTTATTCTGTTTATGTAATCTTCGTCTCTATAACATTTATCTGGTACTATTATACCACTCAATGTCGTACCCATTTCTTTCCGCGCCCAACAGAGCGAAATCCTTCGGCGAGAATCTCAAAAGGAGGAAATTCTAAAATTGATTAATTTCCAGTCATTTTATGCCATTCTCATTCTTATCAATTAATTTCCCACTTTGGTCAAGGTTACTTTACGTTAGGTTGGATTAGGTTAAGTTAGAGTTGGGGTAGGTACAATTAAGTTCAGTTAGGTTAGGAAATATTAGCCATTTTCATTTGGCGTCTTTTTCACGGATGCTAATGCGAGTGACATTGTTTTTCAAACGAAGAAACTCTTTTCTCAAATGTGAATTTCTCACTTTGGGCATTTCACTTTAAGAAACCAAATGGCAATCGAAATAACTCAGTGGCAAGTAATTCACAATACCTTAATCATATATATATATATGATGGAAACCCACAAGGAAAAAGAAAAATGATTCCAAGGCCTTTCATGTATTCAGACGTACACCTCGTCAGGGAATGAAGGGAGAAGGCGAGATGACAAGAATATATACCTATGTACAGCGGGACAGAAAAATAAAAAGAGTAGCACATGATTAATGAGAGTTAATTAAAGGCAAAAGGTATTTTAACAGGATATTGTCAATTTTATACATTCCCGCACTGTTATTGAAATTATTTTTAAAATGGATAAATGCACATTCTAGAATATTCCTTTCAATTATATCTGTGTTTTTAACGAGCGCTTTAGAACTATCCCACTTGATACTATGATTACATCTATACATATGGTTAAACAATGCATTAGAATTATTTGCTGTTTTACGCGCATATTTATGCTGTTTTACCCTAATATCTAACGTTTTTCCCGTTTGTCCTATACATACCGAGTTATATACATTGTGTACATCCGATCGAATACACACAGCCAACCGCATTATCCGGGCTATTTTTTATTAGGTGTGATTTAACAGTATTATTATAATTAAAGACTACGTTGATACCAATTGCTTTAAGTAAAGTCGGAAGATATTGAAATTTAACATGGCAAGGTAGGCTAAGGATATTTTTAGGCTCAAATTCCTTTACAGTTACACTATTATAATACCTATTCTTGTCTTTCCTAAGGCAGTTATCTAGAAATGAAATAGGATAACATAATTTAGTACCAATATTCATGATATTGCATAAATCGGAATCTAAAAATTCAGGACTGACCACTCTCAATGCTCTAAGAAACATAGCAGAGAAAATAGAAGATTTTATCGAGGGATGATGGTCAGAATAAAAATACACATAAGAGTTATTATTAGTGGGCTTACGAAAAACTTCAAATTTGAACTGATTCAAGCACCTCCGAATTTTTAGATCCAGAAAAGATAAGCTTCCATCATTTTCTTTTTCAACAGTGAACAATGTTGACTTATTTCATGGTAGGTTCAACAATTTAGTTCCATCTATTAAGTTCACTGTTGGAAAAACCTGAGCATATAACCTAAGTATAGATGGCAGTGCTTCTGTCACCTATGGCAAGAAATAGATGAGGTGTCCATATTACATATTACCTGCAGTGTCTATATTAGCCCACTTTACCCTAATAATATCATGGACGCAACTGAAAACAATAAAAATTACGATGTCCTGTACATGGATTTTCGAAAAGAGTTCGACAAGTGTGATCATGGTATAATAACACATAAAATGAAACATATGGGAGTAACAGGCAAAGTGGAAAAATGTATCTAGAACTTCCTCAAAGAACGTTAGCAGGTCGTAAAAATCCAAGGTATATCATTATCAGACTTGGAAGTGCGCATCTCAGTACCACAAGGACAGTATTAGACTCACTCCTATTCATTATCATACTAACAAACAAAGATAATGAAGTAATCAACAACAGTATAGTAACATCCTTTGCTGATGATAAAAAAATCAGCAGAAAATCAAAAATGCAGAAGAGGTGAAGTCCTGACAGAGGGAAACAAATAGAATATACAGATGGTCAGAAGACAATGACATGAAATTTAACACCGAAAAATTTCAGCTCTGGAGATATGAAATAAATGAAAACTAAAACAGACAGCATATCATGCCTCGGATAGACAGAAAATTCAGAGAAGCAAATGCATTAGGTTTAGGCATTATAATGACCAACGATGTAAAATTTTAAACGTAAAATCAGAGAGCGATAAACAAAGCAAAAAGAATCACAGGACATTACTGAGAACTTTTAAAAGAATGGGACAAGAAAGTAATGATTCGACTGCTAAAATCACTGATCGCACCGAAACTTGAATACTGCTCAGTTTTGACGTCCCCATATACGGTATATATATATATATATTATATATATATATATATATAAGGAAAAAATTAATAAATTCGAAGAAATTCAAAGAAATTTCACAGCCAAGATTGATGTTAATTTTCAATATCTTCCGACTTTACTTAAAGCAATTGGTATGAATGTAGTCTTTAAGTAAAATAATACTGTTAAATCACGCCTAATAAAGAACAGCCCGGATAATGCGGTTGGTTGTGTGTATTCGGTCTGATGTACACAGTGTAACTCAGTATATGTAGGCCAAACAGGTAAATCGTTAGACATTAAGGTAAAACAGCATAAATATGCGTGTAGAACAACAAATAATTCTAATGCATTGTTTAACCATATGTATAGATGTAATCATAGTATCAAGGGGGATAGTTCTAAAGTGCTCGTTAAAAACACGGATATAATTGAAAGGAATATTCTAGAATGTGCATTTATCCATTTTAAAAATAACGGGTAAATCGTTAGACATTAAGGTAAAACAGCATAAATATGCGTGTAGAACAACAAATAATTCTAATGCATTGTTTAACCATATGTATAGATGTAATCATAGTATCAAGGGGGATAGTTCTAAAGTGCTCGTTAAAAACACGGATATAATTGAAAGGAATATTCTAGAATGTGCATTTATTCATTTTAAAAATAATTTCAATAACAGTGTGGGAATGTATAAAATTGACAATATCCTGTTAAAATACCTTTTGCCTCTAATTAACTCTTGTTAATCATGGGCTGCTCTTTATATTTTTCTGTCCCGCTGTACATAGGTATATATTCTTGTCATCTCGCCTTCTCCCTTCATTCCCTGACGAGGTGTACGTCTGAATACATGGAATCATTTTTCTTTCTCCTTGTGGGTTTGCATCAGTCATTAATTTCACGTGTTTAATTGAGAAATTCATCCCATATATTATATATATATATATATATATATATATATATACACACACACACACTATATATATACTGTATATATACACACACACTATATATATATATATATATATATATATTGGATTGAACTCAGAATGGTCCCCTGAGGTTTTTCCATGATACACACAGACCGTGCATGGAACAAGGAACTCTTCTGGGAAAATTAAATCCACTATCGTCCGAATAAGCAATGGTAAATGACAAAGACTACATTTTTTCTTTTTCATGATGTTAGCCCGACGTGGGCCACGGGTCACTCGCAAAGAGGCCCCAAAAATGTAGCTTCCCTCACCAGCTATCTGCAAAGCAGATAGGATCCAGCTTTGGGACAGGATCTAGGGTTTACAGCTTCACTTAGCGTACTGTATTCAGAATCTCAATATTAGGAAAAGACTCGTTGCATTCACATCATGAAAAAGAAAAAACTATAGTGTTTGTCATTTACCATTACTTATTCTGACTATAGTGGATTTAATTTTCCCAGAAGAGTGCTTTGTTCCATGCACGGTCTGTGTGTATCATATATATACGGGGCTCCAATAAACCTTAGCACCCCCGCCCATGGCCTAAACCATTAGAGGTACAGTAAAACTAAACATACCTTACAAAAGAGAATTTAATCCTGCATTTAATGAGAAACAATTAAAACTTGGTGTTCCCGCCATTGGCTTCCAGGACAGCCTGAATTCGCTTTGGGTAGCTTGCCAACAGTGACGTGAATAGATCTTGATCGTTACGCAAATTTGCTAAAACAGCTTCAATGTGTTGCGTCATTGTATCCTTGGAAAATCGATTTGCTGCAGGTTCTTAAAACAAGAGACATTCAACCTTGTCCTTCATAACTGATCCAATGTGTTCACAGACGTTCAGGTCAGGAGAATTTCCTGGCCATTCTTCATTTCCAAAGAAATTGATCTCATGGTTTCGCAACAACTGTTGAGTAGCTAATGCCTTAAAGCAGGGGGCCTTATCGTGCGGAAGTGTGACCTGATCGACATCCATAACATTGTTTGGGTTTCTTAGAAAAGGAATGACATGCTGGGATAGAATAATATCACGAAAATACTGTCCATCCCAAGTCTGACCATTTGGCTTCAGCACCCACATGAGCTTCTTTGCAGTGGACTAAACAAACACACCAACACAGTCTGGAATTTTTAATAATTCCCGATAATGTTCATTGTCATCGATTTCATCTGGTGTTGTGGCCCACACTCGATCATTTTGGTAGTTAGGCCGACGTGTTACGTAAACAAAAAATTCATCGGAGACAGCTAAATGCATGAAATCACCCACATCCCAATCTTTAAGATAATGGGCAAACCACATTCTGTCATCGATGTTAAGTTGAGTTTTTCTTGGCTTTGGAAGTTCATGCCAAGGCTTTAAACCTTGCCTATGACGGTACAGTCGAATGATCTCACCACTAACGATCTTTCCTCTCAACACTTCGATCTCTCTAGAAAGTTTAGCACAGCTGTTTTTCCGCTTACGCGTACCGCTTTCAATGATGTCCTTTGTTTCCTGAGAGAGTGGCACATTTGGGCGCCCAGATTTGGTTGTATCTATTTCACATTCATCCAAAGTTTTAGTCCAATTTCTTTTGACGAAGTCCTCACTTCTTCGCAACTTTTTGGCAACCCATGAACGTGTTATAAAGGTCGCTCCAGCATCACGAGCTTCCCGAAATGTTATTGCTCGTATGCGATCTATCACACGTTGCCTCTCCTAATCACCAATTAATTGAGAAGCCATTATATTATCGCTTTATCAGCTAGAGTAATTTTAATACCTGCAATAAATAAAGAATTTTATATATTTTTATAATCACTAAAAACTATTTCGATATAAGTAGACATGTAAGCTGCAAATGGGGGGGCTAAGGTTTTTTGGAACCCCTTATATATATATATATATATATATATATATATATATATATATATATATATATATATATATATATATTTCCTCATCCAGAGTTGTAACTGTTAATTTTAGTTTTTACTCGTGTAATGTTGTTTTACTGTTGTTTCTGCAAAGTCTTATTAAAAACTGAAGAACTGTTTCAATGGAAACACTTTATTTATATCTTTTAGCAGAAACATTGCAATGGAGGAAGTTTTCCTCAAATCTTAATTTATGGACTCGTGACGGAATCACTTTTAAAACAGTTGCCAACTCATTAGTTTGAGTTTATCTCCTATTTGCCACATTTCATTCAGAATATGTCTGTTTGCAGACAATACGGAGGACTGCAGGATTGCCACGCAGTTGTCTTCATAAAGAAAATTAAATGTAGGCAGATATTTGCTCCAAAATTAAATGAAGACGGATATATATATATACACAGTATATCAGAACTAAGAAATCCTGTGAAGGTGTAAACTTGGAAATAAAACCTTAATTAAAAGATATAGATAAAAGCAAGAGGAGAAGGATGAATACACTTGTTCGATTTCCAAAACCTAAACCAAAACAAAAGAAAGAAGATCAGCTTGGCCAAAATACTAAACTAAAAATTCGCAGACTTCATTCCTTTGCTCTACCACCATGCAGGTTGAGGCAAGTATACAACACCAGCCCCTTCAGACATAGGACAGAAGTGTCAGCAACAGTTATAAGACAAGGGTCAGCGGAGCAGGCCTTTGTGAAATGCTCGTATATAAAATTAAAATTCATAAAACTCATTTACAGCGAAATTCTTTTGAAATTTCTTCCATTAACCTTCCTATACACGCTTTCAGCTAAATACTTCATGAAAAACCACTCATCACAGTACACAACACAACCACAAATATTTCGTTGATTCAAACAAAATAAACGCGTTTCAACAAAATTTTTGTTTTATTTTTAGACACCTAACATTTTGTTTCGTGTTACAAAATAAATTTTGTTGATAATAATTATTGTTGCTTATGATGATAAATATTTAGTTAATGGAGCAGGATCCGCGTACGTCTGCTTTAAACAACAATTTGTTTTAATTAATTAAACATAAATTATTTTCCTTTTCGAATTACTGTACTGAAATGTCTAATTTATTTTTCTGATATTTTTTTAATTTCTTCATTTAACTTCTACTATATATTCACTTAAGCACATTATATATGCAGAAATAAACATGAAAACATTTTACCTTGACTGAAGTCGAGCCGCTTTCCGTGAGATTTTTTACATAAGATACGAAGTGTTTTCGTTGCGCCATCCCGAGGGTACGGATGTGTTTAACAAAATGTGTATTTCTAACTTCGCTCTGGATTAGGATTTTATTAAATCATTTTTTAGGTGAAAAATTTTATATTTGTATTTAAAAACTTTGGATCACCCGAAGATCAGGGGCCCCAGCCTTCGTTAATTAGCCTTATAAGGCTAACTAACGAAAATATCACGACTTAACGTAACCAATCGTCTGGGGCGTACAGTTGACGTAAAGTTGGGCGTAAAGTGGATCACCTGAAGATAAGGGCCTCCAGCCTTCTTTAGTTAGTTTTATAAGGCAAACTAACGAAAATACCACGCACTAACCTAACCAATCGTCAAGGGCGTACAGTTGACCTAACGATTGGTTAGGTTAGGTCGCGATATTTTCGTTAGTTAGCCTTATAAGGTTAACTAAAGAAGGCTGGGGGCCCTGATCTTCAGGTGATCCAAGCAATGCACTTCCTTAAAACTAAAACAACTGATTATATTATTAACCCTTTATGCACGGATGGATGCATGCATTTATGGATTCATGGGATTCATTAGTGTTTGTAGAGAATTCACAATAAAATTCTGCAATAAAAAAATGAAGCCATAAAAATATGTATAGTATTGATTAAAGGAATTATTATATTTTAAATACTGCATTACTCGATCCAAACAAAAAGTGGTCTGTTGTTTTAAAGATATGATTTTTCGGAGCAAGTGTAGTTTACGTTCCCCTACATTATCCTAGTGTAGTTTGTGTTCCCCAACTTCGTCCGTGTACACCTAATCAAATAAAATGTTAAAACTAACGAAAATATTACGACTTAACCTAACCAATCGTCAATATATATATATATATATATATATATATATAAGCAACGATTTGCTCGGACTTCGTGTTTCCTTTTCCGTGTGGTTCTTTGCTTATTAAAAAGATAACGTGTTGATTTGTGATTTCTTTGCATATATATATATATATATATAACGTAAAGAACGACGCTTGTATAGGAGATATTCCGCGCAAGACGAGAGAGAGAGAACGGAACAAATGAAAAAATGAGGTAACCACCTGGGAATCGAACCCGGGATCTTCCGATTGCCGGTCAGACGCGATACCATTACACTATGGACCTCACTCTTCCAAATGCCGTAATTCTTCTACATACTCGCAGAAACCAATGCCCCAAGGGGGCACCTCCCGCATGCCGTAACATTATATACATTCAACTGCAAAGAACACGCAGTATAAATAACGTAAAGAACGACGCTTGTATAGGAGATATTCCGCGCGGAATATCTCCTATACAAGCGTCGTTCTTTACGTTATTTATACTGCGTGTTCTTTGCAGTTGAATGTGTATATATATATATATATATATATATATATATATATATATATATATATATAAACTTATATATATATATATATATATATATATATCCTTAACTATTAAAAAAAACCTGCATTTTCTTCCATTTCCTTAAATTTTTCCTTAAAAATATAAAAAAATAAGAAAACACTGTTAAACAATCTTCCAAGTTAGTAGTGTGACTGCAAAATGTTCGAGTGCACATGCAATTGCAATGTTGATCAATTGTTGCAGGGTGCCAGCCCTTCCCCCCTGTGGGGTGGGGGTAATGGGTGAGGGGGGTATGCAACAAGGGGGTGGGGTTAGCTCCCCAATTTGCATAAAGGGGGTGAGGGGGTTTTGGGGTAAGAGGGAGAATGACCCCCCCAAGGGGTAACCCTAACGTATTCTCGTCGTAGGCGAGTTTTGCGAAGCACAAGCCCCGCCCGTAGGGCAGGGAGCCAAAGACTCTTCCCTTATATATATATATATATATATATATATATATATATGTGTAGAGAACCGACAAGAAATAGCCTAACAGGTAGACAGACAAATTCTTTCTTCCACGCCATCATCAAACATTCTTAGAAGACACACGTGGTCAAGGAATCAGAAACAATGAAAACGTCTGTTCCTTCCGAAAAGGCCCGCGAAAGCAAGCCCTTATCAACTGAAGGACTCGTGGAAGGCGTCTCAAGATATGGCGGGAAAGTCCGCGTCACAGAAACTATATAAGCGAGATTCCACTGATAAGCATTCTCATTTGTTCACTTGTCGCTCGTCATTTTCTCGTCTTGCTCTCTACCTTCGCGAGCAGAAACTTTTCACGTCAACCGCCCTCCGGCTTCCCGCCGGAGGAGCGGCCTACTGTTCCTTCCTTCAAGGCTTTCCATCTATCGTTAAGTAAGACCTTCCGCCATCAGCCTGCAGAAGCACTTCTTCGAAGCCCAGCGCCGTTTCGACTTCAGCCGGCTTGTCCCTCAAGCATCATCTCAACTCTACACGAAGCGAATCAACACTTGAGGCGACCGGCGCCCGTTGAACAAACTTCAAAGGGACAGTCAGCATCACCTCGGACCTACGTTCTACAAGGTCAACCTTCAAGCATCTTTTCCATCTCAAGAGGCCTAATCGACACGACCAGCGCTCGGTCAACAAGCTTCAATAGGACGGTCAACGACACGTCGAGCCTACAGTAATAGGTTCACCTTCAACACTTCTTCAACAAAGGTTTTCATCGTCCCGGTAAGCTAAGTGCATCTTTTCTAAGTAACTCTCGTGAAGCCTACATCAGCCTACCGCTGAACGGTAGGCTATACTCCCAAAGTGTGTAATTAAGCGTTCTAACTGACTCTCGTTAAAGAACGCAGTAGGCCTATTTCCCAATTCGAGTGTCATTCCAAAACCGTAATCGTGTAGCATCATGCTATTGTGTTCAATCATGTAATCCACAAATACTTTGCATCCGTTTATTTATGTGATTTATTTAAGCACTCATTATTGACAGCCGAATCCACTTCCCGTGTACTAAACGCACGTTCATTCTTATATCATTTACTAGGCCCATTCAGTGTTCCACTTATACGTAACTCTAGCCTACCTAATCCATTTACAGTGTACCAATTTAACGTGTATAATTTCCATTATCATTTGGCTGCATCATTTATTCCATGTTCATTCATGCATAACCTTTAGCCTACATAATCAGTGTTACGTATTCTATTCAGTGTACCAAAACGTACGTGCATAATTTCTATTATCACTAGGTTTCATATTTTATGTTGTGTTCCAATTTGCATGCCATTAGCCTAACATAAATGAATGCATTAATAGATCATTAAGCTCTTAACCATTTCTCTTATTGGCTAAGTTCCATGTCATCTTAGCATAATGTAAAGGCCGTTAAATAATTGTTATTCACTATAATTTTTGTCAATCATTTGTTATTCACTGTGAACAAATAACTGATTTATTTTTTTAATTAAATACAAAACAATAAGGTGCTTTTTATAACCTTAACAATATTTGCTTGGGTGTAATCCAAGCTGGTGACCTCGAAGCAGTTCGTATCACCCAGAAATATTATAGTAGGCCTACCCCATTAGCCACCTTCAACCGGTGATACTGTAGGACATCATAAATTGTTAACCCAGCCTGTCATTAATAAGCAATCAATTTGCATCAATTAATCACTAGCATTAAATTAATCATTATCACCTTAAACGGCTAAATCTAGGCCCACTGTATATATACATAAATTGACGATTGGTTCGGTTAAGTCGTGATATTTTCGTTAGTCTTAACGTTTTATTTGATGGATTCATTTAAAAAATGTCTCCTAAAGATCCTAGTGTAGTTTACATTCCCAAACTTTGACCTAGTGTAGTTTGTGTTCCCTTTTGCATCAGGGGGACGTAAACTACACTGCTCTGATTTTTCTTTGTTGTAAGAAAGTGTAGCCAACAAAATACATTTGGTAACACTAAATAAAGCAATTATTATATTTTTAACTAGTGCTTTAGTTAAAAAAGCGGTCAACTAAACGTGTTTTGATGTTTTTAAAAACAAAATTTTCTCTGTGTATGAAAAAAATTTGAAACCTCAAAGGTGTTTATGAATAAATTGCTAACAAAAGACAATGAAATTATTAGTTTTTGGAAGTTACATTACGTAAGGACAGTGACGTCATTAACTAATCGTTCTCAATCCTATTTTAAACCTATAAATATTTGTTTCAAAAGTATTAAGAAGTCTTATAAGAACTTATTTTGTATGACCATTAAATAAAAATCTATCTGTTAATAAGTGAACACTAAAATTGTAGACACCAATTGTCCAGGGAAGTACTCCCGAGGAGGGGACGTTAGACAGATGCCAGAGAATGCTGGAACTCCCGTTTCTCCTATCACTTTTCTCCTCAGCTGATCTTTTTCCGTGTCTCATCTACCCTGTGAGCAGGCCAGCATACTCTCAAACACACCTTCCTCACTACACATACATGCTTCTTAGATAATACACAATTTTTTCAAAATCAAAAAAAATGGCGTCGACCTCAAGAACCTTGGAGTCCCCACTTGTGGCTCCCACCCCGGTACGCAGACTCGGTACCGGGGCTGGCTCTGCTACTACCCATTCGAGATGTTCTGGGCCTCTCCCTGATTCACTTTTCGTAAACTTCTGCAACATTCGTGGCTTTTCCTCAAATTTTCAATCTGTTGAACACCACCTCTTCTCCTCTGAAGCTGTCTGAAGCTGAGCTGTCTGGGACAGTAACCACTTTCTGTATCCTCTTACTTTCGCTATACTCAATTTCTTTCCAAAAGTGAATATTAGGGTAGTTCAAAAAAACAAAAGTTTAAAATTTATAGGTGATGGTATTTTTTTCCATTATATATGTCAATAGAAGTTCTTTGACACCATTTTTGTCAAAATCAAAATTTGTTTAGGGGTTCTTCATCGACGTTGAATTTCTCGGATTTCAGGAAACTTCAGTTTTTCTTCAATTTAGAGCAATTTAGGGAAATTTAGTGATTGGCAATAATGTTAGCACTGCAATTTACTAATATAACATTTATTTGTTCCCAAATTTAATTGTATAATTTAATTTATAATAATAAGGCACTTATTTCTTGATTTGTTTATCATTTAATAAACATTTGAATCATGGCGGTGTCGCATGCTTTCTTCTGTATTCCATTATTCTTGTTTTTTATAGTTTGTGGGCGACAACAAGGCCATTTTCTGCAACAAAACGTAACTAAAAACTTTGTTCTTTATTGTACAGATGACGATTATATGCATGTTTCATATAATTGAATGTAGGGCCATGTCAGACCCACTACAGTTCAAGACGTATTTTTTCAGTCAATGATTTCTTAAATTCTGTATAGTCTGTCTAGCGTAATGTTGTTACATCAATTACAATTAATTTTCTGTTGCAGATTGATTTTGTTTGTTGAAATATTCTAGTAATGGTACAAGAGTGATTGCGAAATGAACCAGAACAAAAAGGACAAGGTTTTGCCTTCAGTTCCTACTGAGACACTCGACCGAACGTTTCCTGGTAGAACAGCCGACACACTCTATCTGCGGCTCGAAATTGCCAATTGCCCGAGAAGTTCTCAGTTATTTCTTTTACGTTAACGAAAAGTGCTGTAATAGGCGAGAAGCGGTCAAAATAACTGTTGACAATGTTCTTACATTCTGGGCGATGGCTAGAATTAAGACAATATGGCCATGCAACTCCATCAAGAAGCTGGAAGCTTTGTGGAGTGAGTGGAATGCGCTAAACAGAAACAGGAAAAGGGAATCTGACCCTGGAGAAAAAAGAAAGCTGTTTACAGACAAACTTGATCGACTTTGGGACATCGGAGCAGATGATGCGATCGAAGAAATCAAATGCAACAGATTCCTAAATGCATACGATAAAGACGAAGATATCAGGTTTTATATAGATCAATGTTCAGAAAGACTTGGTACAATGTCTGGGAATGACAAAGTGTTTAGCACAAAGAGAAAACAACAAGCAGAAAGGTTAAGATGAGAAGAAAATAGATAGCCCGACACTCCAAAGATGCGAGCCTTCATTCTATCGTCCACTTCAAAGGAACAGCATTATGCTGAAGCCTTCTCTGAGAACTCGGATGACTGTGAGAGTAATGATAATTCTGAAAAGATCAATGGTTCGGATAGTCATTTCGTTGCACCCACAAAACGATGTATTGAAGACAGTTTCTGTCAATCTGCCTTGTAAGCTTCTGAGATGTACTCCTATCATTGAGATGGTCGATCGATTCCGCTGTCCAACAATCAGGTTTGTTTACCGGTTGATATACTTTGATATAACATATATATACATATATATATATATATATATATATATCAGTACAATTAATTTACATGTGTTGGCTTTGTTTGTACAAATACTTCTCTTAAAAATGTTGTGTGTCTTGTTTTAATTAGGTTGCTGGAATTTTCATTGCAGTCGTGCGATCAGCAGTTCCACCGGTGGATTTTGACCAATTTAACATCTCCAAAGCAACTACAGTGAGACAGAGAGCATTACATCGACGTGCATTACATCGACGTGAAGTGGCACAAGATGTTAAGAGTAAATTTGTCCCTCCAAAATATGTTGTAGTACACTGGGATGGAAAGATGATGAAGGTATAGAAATAGATGTATAATCAACACTTAGTTATACAATGCTTATATTTCTAGACGCTGCATTTTAAAATTTTGAATATTTTACAAATCCGTAATCATTATTACCTAATTTTTTTTTTATACAGGATTCCTTTGGGATACAGGAGCACAGACAAACCACTTATCTCAGGCAGTCCAGACCATGTAAATGGAAAACTTCTTTCAATAAATAGACTTCAGGATGGGAGTGGCAAATCGCAGGCATGTGCAACCATGGATGCTCTAGAAGACTGGAATAAGAAGAACGTGTCGTTGGCCTTTCCTACGACACAACTGCTAGTAACACAGTAAGAATTCAGGGAGCAGTAGTCAGGCTTCAAAGCATGTTGGAGAGAAGGCTACTCCATCTAGAATGCCGCCATCAAGTTTTAGAATTGGTAGCAGGGTCAGTATCGGCTAAACTATTTGGAAAAACAAGTGGTCCACCTGAACCAAGATTTCTCGAATTACAGGACGGGTAAGATATCTTGCTATATTATGTTTTAGAAAATACTGAATATGAAACAATATGAAAAAATTATGATTTAAACCACAGCTAGTTTAATACAAAAAATATGTACTTATCATGCTTGAACAAAAATCTCGATAGATCTACAGAAGCTAAGGCTAACAAAGACCCTAAGATCCACTCTAAGGTTAGCCCGAGAGAAAGGAAAGAGGAGGGGGTTAAAAGAGGAGAATAAGGGGTTAAGTAAGTAGCAAAACCGATCATTCGTGGGTTAACTTTCATTCAGAAAAAGAGAAAGTAAGACTCCCCATCATCATCCGCCGGCCACTGCCGACAAGTCGGAAAAATAGTCGAAGAGAATAAGAGAGGGGTGAAAGATGTAAAGAAGTAAAATAAGAACGCTTACAAACCATGCAAACACAGTCTTAACTCACTGTCATACCATGCAAACTACAGACTTGCAAGTAAAGAGAGATACAGACATGCAAGTAAGGAGAGGATAAGAAAAACAAAAGTAGGTAGAGTATAACAAAAAGTGGGTTAGTTTACGCTACGAGCTACTGTACATCTACCTTCGTGTTAGTCTAATTTTTTTTTTCAATAATTTTATTGCTGGCATCAAACGCTGGCATGTCACAAGCTGGCATTAATCGTCAACAGACTCATCCTCGACCACCACCCCGAGAGCTCCTGTTGCTAATTGTTTTTTTTATTTTAAACAACGTTAATATTTTTAAAATGCCTATCTAAACGGTTCTTAAACATATTAACGCTGGTAGAGTTGACGAATGACACGGGAAGATTATTCCATTTATCAATTACTTTAAACGAAAAGAAGTTTTTAGCGATATTTGTAATGAAACGTCTGCCACGCAAATAAATCAGTTATTACGAGTATTGCTATTATCGAAATTGAACAGTTTGTCAAAATTTACGTTATCGATTTTATTAACCATTTTGAAAACTTCAGTAAGCTCCCCCATTAATCTCCTAGTTTCGAGTGAATGCAAGTCTAACTTTTTAATCCTATCTTCATAAGGCTTGTTGTGCAATGACGGAATTAGTTTCGTGGCGTGACGTTGAACCCTTTCTAACCTATCAATATCCTCACGCAAATACGGGCACCAAACTGAACGGCATATTCTAAATGAGGCTTGACTAGGGATTTGTAAAGGGGCAATATAATATTCTTCAATTTAAATTCGAAATTACGCGCTATGAAGCCTAACATCCTATTAGCTTTTGCGCAAGACTACAGGCACTGGTTCCTAACTTTTAAATCCTCAGATACGCGTACGCCTAAATCTACTTCCTCGTCAACGCTCGCTAACTCTCTATCATCCATCGTGTACATATAATTATTGTTACGAGAACCTATATGCAAAACTTTACATTTGTCAACGTTAAATTGCATCTGCCACTTATCCGTCCACTCCATAATCCTATTTACATCATCTTGGAGTCTATTTCTATCGTCCTCGTTAACAACCTTACCACCTATTTTAGTATCGTCCGCGAATTTTGACACGTTACTAGTCAATCCTACATCTCTGTCGTTAATATAGATTACGAATAGCAATGGGCCTAACACTGAACCCCGTAGGACAACACTACCTACATCCAACCACCCCGATTCACTACCATTAACAACGACCCTCTGTCTCCTAGCACGAAGCCATTCCTCTAACCAGTTAGCAACCTGACCGCGTATACCGTGCGCGGTGCTACTGTAGTATGCGGTCTACCTACGATTCGGCGGTCTACCTTTGAAGTATAGTTTCTTATCTTGTTTGCTAATTGCTTGTTTACATCCCAATGTTAATCGCCCTTGACGATTGGTTAGGTTTAGTCATGATATTTTCGTTAGTTTTAACGAAAATATCATTATTAAACCTAACCAATCGTAAGTAGACCGCATACTACAGTAGCACCCCGTGCGCTTTAACTTTCGCAATTAATCTTCTATGTGGAGCTGTATCGAACGCTTTTTTAAAATCTAAATAAATAACGTCAGCCGCTCTATGCCTATCGTATTCGCGCACTATTTCGTTATAAAATTCTAACAAATTAGTTAAACAAGATCTATGGTGTCGAAACCCATGCTGACTACTATTAATCAAATCGTGACTTTCTAAGTGATCGATAATACGATCCCTAACTACGGATTCCAAAAGTTTACCGACAATTGACGTTAAGCTAATGGGCCTATAATTGCTAGCTACTGTGCGGTCGCCTTTTTTAAAAATGGGCGTGACGTTAGCTAATTTGAAGTCTTCAGGAATAATCCCCGTTTCAAGTGACTAATTAAAAATCTTCGTTAAGGGGCCTACGATAACGTCTTTCAAATCTTTCAGATGTCTAGGATAAAACGAGTCAGAGCCTGGAGCCTTGCTAACTTTTAGGGTATCGATATAATGCGCAATCTCACCCTCGTAAACAGTTATTTCATCCAAAATAGTCTCACTGCTAAATGGAACGATATCGTCCACATCGGGGACATTATTTACGTCTTCTACGGTAAAAACTGTCGCAAAACAGTTATTAAAAATACCCGAGATCGCCTAAGCGTCAGAAGCCAAAGCGCCATTAGTGTCTACGAGAGGGCCTATATTATCTTTTATCGGCTTATGATTATTTACGTATTCAAAAAAAAATTTTGGATTATATTTACTATCCGCAGCTATAAGTATCTCTAAATTACGCTTAGCATTCCTAATTGAGCTTTTAACCTGACGTCTAAGCTCGATATATCTATTAAAGTTAGCTGCCGTGCCATTGCGCTTATTAAGTCTATACGTTCTGTTTCGCTCGTTTATGAACTCGCCTATTTCCCTAGTCCACCACTTGGGCCTATCATGATTTCTAGCACGCATGGGCCTACGAGGAATACACTCCCTTTCAATATTCATAAAACTTTCTTTAAACGCCTCCCAATGCAAATTTGTGTCATTACCATAAATAAGTTATCCCAGTCCACTTCTCTCATCCTATCCGCAAAACTATCAAAATTGGCCCTACGAAAATCAGGGACTTCTATTACGTTACTTTCCTTAGTGTTTTCTATCAATAACTTAAATCGAAGAATTTGTTGATTACTACATCCTAAACTCTCGCCTACTTCTAAACCTTCGACTATATTTTCACCGTTCTTCATCACCACGCCTAAAATATTGTCACCGCGCGTTGGTTCGGTAACCATCTGTCGTAAAAAATTATCTTCCATGAACTCAATCAATCTCAAACCCTCCTCATTACCAGTAAAACTCTCGTAATTAACATTAGGGCAGTTAAAGTCTCCGACAATTATACTATTCCGATTATCAATACTTACCAAGAAGTGAGTAAAATCTAGTATCGGTATCGAGGGGTTGAACGGGAGGTCTATAAACAACAACAAAATTAAAACTATCATAATACTACGCGCCCTAACTTCAACGCATATCGCATTAATTGCTGCCGGAAAATCTATCTTAACCTCGATAGCACTAAGGGAATTACGAATGTACAGCAAAACGCCGCCACCAAACCTATGTAACCTATCATTAGTAGAGTTTAAAACCCGGTGTATATCAAATTCCCCCAACAAGTCCCTAGTCACGGTATTTGACCACGTTTCAGTGATAGCAACTGTATCGTAGTTGCCGTAATAAATTATTTATTTAAATTCGTTTAATTTATTTCTAATACTAAGCGCGTTACAATAAAAGACGTTTAAGTTGTTTTTTACCACGGGCCGACGTTTTAAACTATTTTTCACGTCTGGCCCGCGTTCCCCAGACCCACAACATTTAAAGAAGGCTTCTACCTATACAGCTTTCGTACGTTTTCGTCAATTAACCTACCTAGCCTAGCATTACCTATTTCATTAAAATGCACCCCCATCTTTTATAAAAAGGCTAGGATCACTGAATTCGGACCACAGCTTTACGAAGGGTACATTTCATTTTCCTCAGCACAAATCTCTTCTAATTTATTATTCAAAATTATTGTTTTTGACGTAATTCTAAGACCCAAACCGTGCCTAGGGGTAATGCCTAGAACTAAAGACCTATCTGACCTCGCCTTCAGGGACCTAATTAACTCCCTATATCTCTCCAAAAGGTCAGGCACTCTCGTATGAGGCCTATACGAGTCGCTGCCTCCTACCATCGTCACCAACATCGAGTGACGGGAGGCAACGTCCATCCTATCCACTTCGTCTTTAACTCTGTCAACCCTGGCCCATGAGAGACAGACCCTCTTGCTCTTGATTGGATGCCGTTCAAAGAACCCTTTGTCCATATGGCGCACTAAAGAGTCCCCAATTAAAATAGTTTCCCCCTCATTCACGTCCTTTCCAAATGAGCGAAAGGGTTCGAAACCTCGATGGGGGGCGGGATTCTTATCACCTAACGTACGCGGCCTAGCTCCACCCTTAACTTCTCTAAATCCCTCCCCATCTACTAATCTCGGACCAACCTTAACCCCTTCCTGAACTCTATCCAACCTTCCCGACAAGCTACCTAACTAGAAACTATGTTACGCACCTCACCCTTCAAATTACTAACGTCTTCAACGTTAGTATTGGTTCGGCTTTCGTCAACCGTAGCTCTACCCCTGCCCTCATCAAGCGTTGCAAGTCTTTCCGTTACCTCACGTACACTGCGTTTTATGTCAACTATTTCCTCCATTAACTCGCAAAAGAAACAAACTGATCTCTCGGTAATCGCCATAGGACCGCCGTTATAATCTTTAAATTCCGAATATCACCGGTTTACCCCACACCTAACACACGACGCTTTCTGCGACGGCATCGCGCAGTTAAAAATTAGTTTATAACCGTCACAAGTTTAAGTTAAATTAAGCCGGCACGCTATGAAAACTTCTAAATCGCTAAAAACCACTAATATTCAATTACTTAACTAAAACAATGTGAATATAAACGCAAGTATATAAAATTCAAAACTTTTCAAAAGTAAAATTCTTAGCAATATGCAAAAGTAGATGCAATATCAGAGAACTCAGGAAATGCGTCCGTTCAGTACAGAGTCTGGCTGACGAAAGAGATAATTTATACGGGAAACATGAAGCATTATATTTTGTGTGCAGATAGCTAGATATAGATCTAGCAGCCTTCAAGATACTTCCTATCAACGACACGTGGTTAAGACATATGCGGAATCAGGTGCTCTGCAATCTTCAAACGTTGGTCCAGAAGAAAGAGTGCAGTCACTTTATCCGTGACGACTATCGCGAGGTGGCAGAGCTAACACGCACTGTGCTCGGAGCTCGTGAGCCTCACGAAGTGAAGTTCCGTCGTCCAGGTGCATATCATCACGCTCGTTGGATGGCCAAAGTTTGTAAAAACATGTAGAATAGTATAAATAATAAATATATAAATTCTCTGACAAATATTACAACGCATTAGAAAAATTATAGACAAATATAGTATATAGATATTTTAAATCATTGAATTTGGCCATTATTAAAACATTGGAATAGAATCTAATAAAAAATGAATGAATGTATCCATTTTAGGTGATTTACAACAACATGATGTACCTGTTTCGGGAACAGCTGGGTTACGATGAATACACCTTACTGACGTTGCAAAGAATGGTACAGTTTACCGCCGTACTGTAGGTCCGAGCCTGGCTCTCAGCGCCAGTTGCTGCTGATGCTCCTGTCAACGACCTCTGCCTCTACCGAGATCTGATCCGCTACAAGATGGTGGACAAGGAAGTAGCTGAGAGTGCTCGAGGTGTTCTCCGACGGCACACTTCTTACATGAGGCCAGAAAAGGTAGTGTTTGCTCTTTGCAGCGATTGTGTGACCAGCAAACAGAAACAAGATATGGCACAAAAGCTGGCCTCACTACCAGTGTCGGAAGAAAATGAAGAAAGCCTAGTCCTCCTAGACAATGATACACAGCTGATAGACATATTAGACGAATGATCGTGGTTTGTTTTCCAGCTCTTGAATGCTACTTCAACAGCGTGGATGAGCAAACCTGTAGAGGAATGGATTGATGATCAGGACTTCAATACTTTTTATAACTTTGTCAAATGTCTTAAAGTCACCATTGATGTGGCTGAGCGAGGCATTGCCATGATCCAGGACTTAGCAAAAACGATAACCAAAAACGAAGAACAATTGCAATGGCTTCTAAAAGCAGTTGAAAAGCATCGAAACACCATACCCACCTTCAATAAATCCACATTGAACATTCTACGTTAGACACACCATGCAGAACTAAAGAAACAGACCATAATTAGTACCAAAATGTGATTCAAATAAATGTCTAGTAACACTGATTCATTTATCTTTTGTACAAAAATATCAGCAAATGTTCTTAATTACATTTTTATATCAAGAATACATAAAATCAAGTAAACTTCATTAGAAATATAGTAATTAGGTTCATAATTAAGGAAAAATTTAACTTCCTTAAATGCAAGAAATTCAACCTCAATGAGGAACCCCTAAACAAAATTTGATTTTGATAAAAATGGTATCAATGGACTTCTATTGACTTATATAGTGGGAAAAAATACCATCACCTATAAATTTCAAACTTCTGTTTTTTTTTAACCACCCTAGACTGAATATATTACATATATGTACGTAGCGACCTAATTTGCTCTCGTATCCCTGAACTTGAATCCTCTGAATTCTTCACCCTCTGGCTACGACTTAAATGTCAATCTCAAACTAATTACATCTGCACTGACTTTCTTTCTCCCAATTCTATTGACCATCCAAAATTCTTTAACTACCTTACTTCCAAAGTGGAATATATTCTATCCCACTCTCCTTTTGCTGAAATCTCCATTTTAGGAGATTTCAATGTTCACCACCACATTTGGCTTTACTCCCACTTCACTGACATCCCCGGTGAACTAGCCTACAACTTCTCTATCCTGAATGACCTAGAGCAGGTTGTAGAGCACCCTACTCGTATTCCCATTTGCGTTGAAGATAAACATAACATTCTGGATTTATTTCTCACCACTCATCCTTCTTCTTACTCTGTTAACTTTTTTATCCCTTGGACTCCTCCAACCACAATCTGTTTCCATTCCTTTTGCTCCAGTTCGAGCTTTGGATCCTCCCAAGAAGAGCCGCCTTTGGCACTTTGGCGCCGCTGATTGAATAACCCTTAGGCAGCCTTCTCTGATTTCCCATGGAATGATTACTGCTTCCGTGGCCGAAGCCCCTCCGAGTGCGCTGAGTGCATCACAGAGGTGATTCTTTCGGCCAGGCGTACATTTCATATTCTATCTCTACTGCTAATGCCAAAAAAACTTTGGTTTAACTTTACTTTTTCTAACCCTATCCGCAACAGAGAGGAGGCTTTCAAAAGGTACCGTCGCCATCCAACTCCTAACTCTCACTTACCCTATATTTCTGGCCGGAATCGTGAAAAATCTGTTATTCGACTCGCCAAAAATTTCTTCATCAAACAAAAATGTGAAAACCTATTCGAATTTGAATTCTTCTCGTTCTTTGTATCATCTAGCCAAGAATCTCTCCAACAACTTTACTTCTTCTTTCCCTCTTCTTTTCCATTCCGACGGCTCAGTTGCCGTCTTTTCTGATAAATATAAATTCTTCGCTCAGACTTTCGCCCCTATTTCAATCCTGAACGGTTGCAGTGCTGTTTCTCCATCTCCTCTTCCCTCTGACTTAATTGTCAGAAATTAGAATCTCTTTCAAAGATGTTTTTTCTGCCCTATCTGAGGCTAAACTCTAGGAAGGCCTACGGTCCTGATGGTATTCCTCCTGTTGTTCTTAAGAACTGTGCTTCTCTGTTGACACCCTTCCGAGGGAAACTCTTTCGTCTTTCTCTTTCATCTGGTACTTTTCCTTCCTGCTGGAAGTTCGCTTTCATTCAGCCTGTCCCAAATAAGGGTGACCGCTCTCAACCCTCCAACTATCATCCAATTGCTTTGATTTCTTGCCTTTCTAAAGTTTTTGAATCTATCCTTAATCGGAATATTTTTAAACACCTCTTTTCTCAGTATGGGTTCTCCAAGGACGCTCTCGTGGTGATCTTCTTACATATTTAGGGATTTCGGCGAAACTTTGCTATTACGCTGGACACATCAAAAGCTTTTGATAGAGCCTTGAACAACTCTTCAATTTCGAAACTGCCCTCCTTGGGTTTCTATCTTTCTATCTGTGCCTTCATCTCTGATCCTTTCTAGCCGATCTATAGCTGCGGTTGTAGATAGCCACTGTTCTTCTCCTAAAGCTTTTAACAGTGGTGTTCCTCATGGTTCTGTCCTGTCACCCACTCTTTTCCTTTTATTTATTAATGATCTTTTAATTCGTACTTCCTGTCCTATTCACTCCTATGCCGATAATTCTACTCTTCACTTCTCCATCCGCCTCCCAAAACGTCCCTCACACCAGTCACTTCATGATTCGCGTAGGACGGCGATGGTACACCTGGCCTCTGATCTTTCTAAAGTACTAACTCTGATTTGGGCAGAGTAAACCTTGTGGCCTTCAATGCCTCAAAAGCTCTGTTCTTTCATCTGTCTATTCGTCATAATCTTCCACAGGACTCTTCCCTTACCTTCGCTATTACACAATTTAATCCTTCCTCTTCGCTTAACATTCTTGATGTTTCTTTTTCGCATGATTTTTCTTGGAAAGATCACATAAACTCTCTTTCTGAAACAGCTTCTAAGAGGTTAGGTGTGTTGTACCGGCTCCGCAGTTTTTTCACCCCCGCTTAGTTGCTGTCTCTATACAGCGGTCTTGTCCGACCCTGTATGGAGTACGTTTCTCATGCGTTGGGTGGCTCAACCCACACAGCTCTACTTGACCAGGTGGAATCAAAGGATTTTCGTCTCATCAATTTCCCGCCTCTTACTGACTGTCTTCACTCTCTCTCTTCGCCGCCGGCTGTTGCCTCACTCTCTCTTTACTATCGCTATTATATCGCTATTCTGAACTCTCTAAGTGCATGCCTTCTCCTTTAAGGAGAATACGCAGTACCAGACTTTCAACGCATTCTCATTCCTTTTCTGTACACCTCGCTAACGCAAGGTTTAATCAGTATTTTTAATCTTTCATCTACTCAACCGGTCAACTCTGGAACAATCTTCCTCAATCCATCTTTATCCCTGTCTGTGACTTCCAATCTTTCAAACGCAGAGTATCCAGGCATTTCGAAAACCATGGATTTTGATTTTTGCTTCCTTCTTCCTTTTGGTTGGGGGGCGGTTTAGCGGACATTCACCCTTGGCTGCTCCTTACTGCATAAAAAATATATAAATGGATAGTATTTTTTAAGTAACATGGACATGCATGTCTATAATCAACTGTGACTAAAAGACATTCTAATCTAAATTATGAATTACTGTACATTCGATTAAAGAGAAAGAAAACCTAAAATCCTGAAATTAAAATATCTTTTTCATCATAAAAATATAAAGTTACTCATCTTTAAAAAAAATTGAAACCTCTAAATAGTGAACAGGTTCGTCTTTACTCATTTTAATGTCCAAAACCTCGGAATAAATTCAATGAATTTAATTAGATCGGTAATATTTCCATAAGTATCCAATTGCCCTTGACTACAAAAAAAACTACGGCATATCTAGTGTTTCGGAAGCCTTCTCTGGGATGTCGGTGATTGGTTCACGCACGAAAAAAATTCACCAATTAAAAAACATATACAGTATGTATTATATATATATATATATATATATCAAGTTGTAACATAAATTCTGCTCGATTAGAAAACGGACGATAGATAATAGAATAACCTCAAGATAATGTGAAATAGTTTTAGAAATGTTGCAAAATACACGCGGCGGCAGGTTCGCACAGGTTTTATCACGATACAGAATGATACTGAATGACTTAGGTTAGTGTAGGATTAGGCTAATGAATATTTTCTCCGGTGTTTTTCATACAGTTACAACGCCACCCCAACGATATTACAGTAATTGAAAAAACATGGAGCCCACAAAAGAGCATATTCGACATGTGATGCTATATGAGTTCCATAAAGGATCTAACGCTGGTGAATCCGCAAAAAACATTCAAAGAGTTTATGGAAATGATGTTGTGAGCGAATGGATGTGTAGGAGATGGTTTGAAAAGTTCAGAAATGGAGACATCAGTCTGAAAGATTATCAACGAACAGGACGACCAAATGAGTTAGATGGAGAGTTGCTGAAAGCAACAGTTGAGGAAAACGCAACGGTAACTGTAAGAGAACTTGGCCTGCAACTCGGTGTTAGCCATATGACCATTCATCGTCATTTGAAGCTGTTAGGAAAAGTAGTGAAGGTTGGAAAATGGGTTCCACATGATTTGTCACAAGCGAATCTTCAACATCGAATCCATATTTGCACATCACTGCATTCTCGGTTCTATTCCACCAGGATAACGCGCGCCCTCACACTGCTCGAATCACCACTGCCCAACTGGAGGCATTTGGTTGGGAAAAAATCCCTCATCCACCTTATTCTCCGGTCATCGCACCTTCAGACTACCATTTATTCAGAAGTCTGCAACACCACCAAGATGGACAAAAGTTGCAATCCAGGGAAGCTATCGAAAACGAAGTGATCGCTTTTTTTAACTCGAAACCAAGGGATTTCTTCGAACGTGGCACAAAAAACTTTTCTACAGGTGGGAGGAAGTTATAGAAAAAGAAGGGAAGATGATTAATTTGTCAATATCTCATTTAATTTTTGTTGTGAATAAACTAAAAATTCGAGCAAATTTGTCCTTATAAGTCCTTTAATTTTTGTTCTGAATGAACTAAAAAATCGAGCAGAATATATGTTACAACCTTCTCTCTCTCTCTCGCTCTCTCTCTATCTCTCTCTCTCTCTCTATATATATATATATATATTGTATATATATATATATATATATATATATATATATATATATATATATATATATAGATAGATAGATAGATAGATAGATAGATAGATATGTGTATGTGTGTGTGTGTGTGTGTGTGTTTTTCTTGATGAATCTGCCAATCACTGTCCGAAACACTGGAAACAATGTATATTTCCGTGGACAAGGGCAACTGAATTATACTGTACATTACTGGTACTGTATTGGTATTCGTATGAACATACAAATATGGAGAACAATTTTCCCCTTAAGGTATTCCTTTTTACCTTTTTCAATTTTACCTCAGCATAGAGCATACGCATTTACACAAAATTTGAGCAGTTTTTCAAACATTATGCCATTTAAGTTCTAAGCGTAGATTTATGGTCATGCTGATCTTCTTTATTTTGTTTCGGGTTCGGCGTTCCCAGTCGAACAGGTGCATCCAGCATCTCCTTTTGCTTCTCTGTATGGTTTTATTTTCAGGTTTTCACATTCACAGGATTCCTACTTATCATATTTTAAACATATATTTTGCCAGAAGACTTAGTCGTGGAATTTATTGTGTTGCTCTGGTTTTTCCTTATAATTTTATATATGATGGTATCGACATACGCTTTACAGGGGATGGTTGGTGGTGTCGTGTTTCTGACAAAACGTTAACTTTGAAATGGAACTTGAGGAATTACAGCAAAAGTGAAAAATCCCAAGTTGACGTTCTGATGCGTCCCTTAAAGAATATTTTTTTTAATGTTGGTAAAAGGGTGTTCTTTCTTCATATAATATGGATCCAGGGAGGGTTTATTTAACTTCTCGGATGCATAAATGGTGTTTATTTCATTTAGGTATAAACAAGGTCCATCTATTTTTTTGTTAATTTTCATAAAATCTTCTCTTACTTTGAAACTAAAATATATATATATATATGTTAACCCCTCCGTCTATGGCCTTGGTCGGTTCGGAGTTGACGGGAGTTCTGGTTAGGTGGCAGCAACGGATTTGTTACTTTGGGGTATCTGGTACTGTATAGGGAATCGCAGTAGTTTCTTCTATACTGCTCTCCGATTTCTTCTTGTAG